>QNGE01001440.1:131287-166807 GCA_008508345.1 Paragonimus westermani | reverse complement strand
ACCTGGGGCACTGAAAGATACTACAAAGTTTTCCAAGAAGTGTTACTTACATCAGCAATCAGGCTGATGATAAAACCTTCATTTCCCCAAAATTTATTGCGCTGTCGCAACCTGTCGTGAGTGTAACCACTATCTTGGGTGGGGACTGCAAATATCTCCAGTCAAAAACTAACCAGTTTCTTTTTTAGAGAGACCGCCGTTCACACCCGCATGTGACCAATAAGCTTTACCGACCCACATAAAAATATTTGTAAATTGGACAATTGAGTCCACAACAGGATTAGACTCACGGGGTTTCTGATTCAAAATGATGAGCGGAATCGAAGCAACGAGCCGCATGCAGAGTGTTTGTCGATTTTGTTCAGAACTTCTCACCAGACACTTCTGACACCCAAATTTTCTGTTTATCCCTGTGTATCTCATTCCCTTTCAATCTTGCAACTGAAACTACTTACTCATTTGTATACATTCTTTCACCGGTTTTGGGGTGGTGGTTTAACCTACTCGCTTTCAATTGGCGTGCTTTACTCGGGGCACCTTTTTTGTTGTGCTGGAATTATCGAGAGGAACTGTGAAGTGACTCAACATATCTACTTCCTAATGTTTACCCAACTTTAGCCTTTCGATTTGTTTGATTACGGCACATTTTCGAAGTTGATATCGGCTGTCAGATTTGAGTTACACAACCGACTGTTTGTCACATTTCCTCGCTTCAGAAACAATGTCGTTGAACCTTCCATGAAATCTCGTTACAAATTCGGTGGTCGTTATTTGCCTACACATTTCTAGGGGATCGTTCGGTTACCATGGTTTGGCTTTCCGAAATAAGTGTCCCCCTGGGCACCTGTCGGTTCTTCAATCTATGCTCAGCCTACCCGCAACTTTTGCCGGTAGGATTTATTTAAAATAATTACGTGTGCGACGCGGCGAACGTCTGAAAACCTTGCGTCTGCTTAGCAACAAAGTTGGACCCGAAAATGACGGCCGTGTAGACCAGTTTCCTATTTATGAGGTGCCAAGTTATACAACGATTGAAAAACTGAATGCAGGAAGATGGAACTAAGTCTCATTATCTAGTTCACTGAATTTACATGTTCCGATTTCGAAAATTCATGTGAATTTGACCGAATACATCAGTCGAGTAAAGGCAGAGCGATAAGATGCAAAAGCTACCAAGGTGCACGCAAACAGAGGACAAAAAGCGAGCAGTAAAGATGAACACGCTGCAAGAGAAAAATTTCCGGCGACTAAACGATGCCGAATTCTAGTAACACCTTGAGATTGTGGAATCTCTCACACAATTCTTCACTCCTTGTTCGGTGTGTTACCCAACGACAGGAGTTCAGAAGACAACAAACAGCGCAGTAGCACGCATATTGCCATGGCCGAGGAAAACCTAGCTGAGCAACTAGCAAGCGCCCTGCTTGTAGCACGTGCAACGGCACTGTGGGGGACTTTCGACTTACGCATATGAGGCATGCAGCTGGGTTAATCAGACATACCTCGACAGAATGCTTCAAGCTGTACAGCAGAATACCAAAAATTTGGGACATTCTAAGGGGTTGCTACAGATCTTTTCTCTAGAAGATCACCAAGGTAAACAGAGGCCTTCGTTACACAGTAAGCATTTATTAAAAGGGGAACAAAGTGCAATGCCGGTCGCTAGATGAGTGTTCATTGGGTGAAACTCACAGAAGAGTAACACAGAGTCAGCCCATAGGGTGGTCTGCCGCGGACTGACTGTACGGTGGTTGGGTCCGTTATTTATTAGTTAAATCATTTATTCTTCGTTGCATATCCGTTGCTGCGGGCTACCTAAACACGAGAGACTGACTAGTGAGGACAAAGAGGATGTAGGTTTAGTCACCGTTAAAAGATGGGCGTACGGATCGGTCTCTCCACTGCACCAACTCCACGTAGTATAAAACAGAACAAACGGTGAAATACCTGCGCTAGGTGGCCAAACAAACTCAGTGTGTTGATGGGCCGTTCGCCATCGGTGTGCTGTTAGAGACCCGGTACCTTTGTATGTGTTGACCAATGCTTTAGGCTGATTTCTTGAGGATCACACTCCGAAAGATTTCAGGAAAACGTATTACTGTGTAAAAAAATGACGTTAAATAACCGCAAAAAGACAGCTGTTGAAAAGTGGCAATTAAAAAGCAGAAAACACTAACGTGTGCCGCAAACCTTGCATACCTTCGCCCTTGCCTAACATGTCAGTCACGCTGTAGAGTGGAAGGCGCGTTTGGTGTGTGTTTCCGGAACGGGACGGTGGAGCTGAATGCATAAGCAGGACATTGTGTTCACCTACTTCAGTGAACGCCGGCTTGATGCAATCACTTTGAAAAACCTCGTGTTTACCGTGGAGTTCGACTGTAGAAGACTTTTCGTTTTATTGTACAATAGGCAAAGGACCCGCAAGTGGCGACCGCATAGGTCTGCGAGAGTCATCTGCGCGCATTGAGGCTTGCTGGCAAGAAGAAAGTTTCCTCTGCAAATGCACGGGTGACGACCTCTCTCGTAGTTGAACTTAGATGTTGTTACATGTGCCTTACTTAGCGCGCTACAGATCTTCTGTGATTGACAGGTTTGATTGCCCAAAGGAACGCCAGTTCGTCAGTGCAACCGTAGGACTGTTGACCTGGTGTGGCTTTCCAGTATACCTTGGCGGTTCCTTGTAACCCAAGAAGAACTAACAGTAGAGCCTTCGCCAGGTGGAGTTCAACTCAACCCGGATGGCTGAACTCAACTGGTGATGAAATGTTCTACATCTCGTTGGGCTCTGGATGATGGGCGATAGTACGTATGTGTCTGCACCCAAGGCGAGTCAAGAAACCTGAGAAAGATCCTTGAAAATGCGAACCAAGATCAGTGGACAAGAGGGCATGACAACCAAATTGAAGACAGCCAGCGCGATCACCGTCTGTTGATCGAAAACAAGACAGTCATTGTTCAATGCGGGCTGCTGGCTGGGCAATAAATGAATAAAAGTTTATCAATCCGAGCCACAATATCCGCTACGGAGTTAGCGGGGTGATTTTTCCGGACGTTGGAAAAGCACAATGGGAGTGGACTGTGCCTGCATCCAGGTATGTTGTGTGACCTCCTACTCATGCAGACAGTTTGTTAGTGTGATGCTGTTCCCGATGCTGGTCAACAACTGGCAGGAATTGCCAACGGTCTTGAATGTCGGGAATGTTAACGCCAGGTCGGTCCGAAGCAAACAGTGCCTAGAGAAGTATACGGCCAACATTATCGGCTATTTCATAAAGGATTAAATTTCCAGTCTTCAAACTTCTGTGGTGACGGATAGTTGCACAATTGCTGAGGGCGGCTTGTCTTTTCCAGAATAAGATGGTCAAACCACAGCTCCACTCACCAAACGCGCTCGGCTGAACTTGCTGCAAAGGAACCGAAAACAACGAGAGTGAATATAGCTAAAATACGTGTGAGTAAGTTCATAGCATTGGTCAGCTTTTGTATTCTTTCCAAAGGCCACGAAGCTCCAGGGCTTGCGGGCGAACAATTCGGTCCACCTGGGCAGTAGCAGTTTGAAGCGGCATTTCATTAATATAATTCGTAGCATTAGCCGAGCTTGCGGCGACTGTAGAATGAAAATGATATTTTCGATGGACGCATCAAAGTTTAAACTTTTGATGGCTTTGGTTTTTTCCTGCTCTTATCTTAGTCGATTCATCATTTTGTGATATCATTTCCGGTATTGAAACCACTCACTCGCTCCGTACTTCACCAGACCGACTTGGTTTCCTACACGTTGTTTTCTAAGGTCGATTGGATGCCGAGAGGTCGACGTACCACGTCTTGGTTTTCGTTGTTTTTCAGTTTTTGATAGTGATAACTGTCTGGTTACTGTTGTGTTTGATCTTTTCAACAGGCTATGTATACTAATAACCCTAGGCTTACTAAGACCAAAATCGACAAAATTCAATTACGGCCAATCAGATGGAATATCAAGGTCCCCATAATTGATGACAGAAGTGTGACCGGTGTAAACGGCCTGCCAACTTTTAGGGACATCCGTATACCATAACAACGTAAAAGTATTCAGGGATTACCGACCACTAGTGGATATCAGAAATCTTAACTGAACAGATTTTTCATTCCCTAGATTCTCTTGTAGACCTCACCTGAAAATAGGCAGTAGACTCTTTTTAGGGTTCGTCATCAGTGCTTATGTGGCACGGTCGAAAGTGGAAATTTGTGTAAACCAAAATTTTCCTGCTAGCAACTGAGAATCCAAATGCCGGTAAACAAGAAAACTAATTCTATGGTTTCAAATTTGACAAAAATACTGGTTGTGTGGCCACAAGGTAGTTTTAACAGAACAGTCAGCCCGTCTTCTCTCGAGGCAGTCGGGCAACTTGCGTATTAAGGACGCGCAAGTTTGGCCGAACGTTTGCATGTCATTATTATTTCGTGACATGTGTGGTCACTGACGCAGCGGTGAACGCGCGTGGCCAATGACAACGTGTGTGAAGTTCCGCTCTCGACCGTGACAAGGATGGGCACTAATAAGGGGCTCGAACGACAGCGAGGCTGAAACCTGGCGTTTCAAAAGGAGCTGACGGAAATGCACATGGAGTAACGATGTCTGTGGCCTATTGCGTTTTATGTAAAATTTAAGTAAACGCAAAATCTTTTAATACTCACCGGTCTATGGCGAAAAGAGATTCTGTTCAACAGACGAACTTGGACTGTTGAAGTAAGTCCTGAAGATAGATAACGCACTACGGACACCAGTACTGTGCACATAATTAGCAAGACGTGACTTTAGGCACTAAGGAAGGTTGCTTCCTTCCTCTCAACGCGAAGCCTACAAATCAAATCAGGATGGTTAACCTATTTCGAAAATTAGAGGTGCATGACAACAACATTCATGCATCGGTGTTAGCCGCCTCGGTCCATGAATTAATGATAGTCGGCAAACTCGCGGTATATGAACAACCCTTGCAAAGACCGTGCTACGCTATACGAAGGAAGTTTCTGTGGTTGGTATGCTTATAAACCGGTTCTTAAAGGGCGTTTTCCAAATCATAGGAATGTACAATGACAGAAAGATAGGTGGATGGTCACTGGGAAGGACATTTTTGCCATCCTTCAGGGATGTGTGGCTTGGAATCTTCCAGCTTTTAGGTGCTTTACTCCGGAAGGCGAATTACACAGACAGTAGATTAAGGGGGTCAGTAGCTGTTCAGTTGCGACGAACAATGTGTTAGGGTTGTACTATTAAGGTCAAGAGAGTTCTGCTTGTGACATCTGAGCCAACGTCACCGTTGTGAACCTATCCGCTGTGTTGCCCGTGCCAAGGCAAACCTGAGAATGTGAAGTCGATCGGGGGGATGTTTTGGTGTAAAACGCAGCAAGGATATCAACGGCTTGGGTAACAAAGCCGGTGGAGCCTGACGCGTTCAAGTGTTAGGGAGCCCCAGATTTTGCTATGCAGCTTAGTGTTGAAAATTGGAAGCTGTCATTCGGTTCAGCAACAAAATATTTCAGTGGGACGTTGTTGGTAGTTGCTACCCTTCGGCAGCTGACGAGACACACCGACATCATAAGACCGCATAATTTTCTGTTATCCCCTATTTCTGATTGTTAACGGAACACACATGCATGTCGCTTCTTCAGAACTAGTCTGAGTGAAGCAGAGCGAAATGAACTTGGAGGACTATTCCTCTAGAAGGGATGCGAGTGGCGTAGGTTCACCAACAGCCGAAGAACAAGCGGTAGCTAGCTTCCCACAGAGATCATCAACAGGGCACACTGTGGTGCAAAAGCGCGCTGCCAAGTACCTACGTGTTTTCTTCACAACCGTTTTTACGAAAGAGTCCGCGTTGGCCAAACTGTGAGCGGGAAAGGCTCGTCCCACATGTGGAGTCAAATAGAAAGGCCGCGCGAATACTTGGTCCGGGTATTGAGGTGATTTCTAGGTTATCAGCCATGACCTAGTTTATGAACATGTGGTCTTGCGGTGACCGAGTATATCCAGTATCTCACTTCGTGAAGCCACAGAAAGCAAGACTTAAAGTGAATTTTGGACATGAATGGCTGATCTCCTTCGTTAACTATGGTTCCATTACCACGGCGAAGGAAGAGCTCTTCTAAGACGAGCTCAGAATCTTAATGGGAATTGCTTGATCACAATTCCTTCATGGCAAAAATCCAGCGCTTCAGCGTGAGGGACACAGCTCACGGAGGTCAGCTGATTTATTGAATAATGTTGGCACATTCTTTATCTGCATCCAACAGTCGGTGGTAGACAAGTGATTACTATTCTGAGATTGTGAGTGAGGTAGGTCATTTGCAATGCAACTGTGGAGGCTGCCGCCAATTTTACGGACGTTATTTGCAGAAGGATTTTTGGCGTCGCTTATTCACCACTCGCCACCACAAACCTAATAATGCCCATGGGTGAAGTGACCCCTGAAAATGCCGTTCTTCCTCGGAACGACTGGGGCAAAAGAGGACGTCAATGATGAAACTGTCCTAGTATATGCGATATCGTTTGGTATAAGTTGCTGGTAATTTCAAGGGACAGCGGACGAATTTCGGTCTCCTCGACTAAGAGCGCAGGATACGAAAAATGGTTTGCACCCGGTTGTTGACTCGTTCGAATGCATCCAACGGGATTCTCGAATGATCCTTGTAATGTTGTCAGTTTTCGTTAGAAAAATCGGCGACACCTTCACTGATGGAATTGCCACATCAATCAATATTTCCAGGTTTCCTTTTTGAGGAGCTTACGTTTTCTTCGTTCAGCCCATGGTATATTGAGACGCATTCGAGTCTCAGAGCCGTTTAATAGTCCGTGTGCAGCTGGAGTTACATGCCGTCGCACTGTATTCAAAAACACAACTATCGCTAGTCAAGGTTCACCACCTTGTGCCGAGTGCATGTTCATGGTTAAACTTGTGAAAACCTTTGAGATAAAATGTTTCGTGCATGTTGGAGCCTAGAGGTCTCTCCAGAGCTCCCACGCATGTTCGACAGAAAGCTCCAGGCTTTATGCCAGTGCAAATCAGAAAGTATTGTGCAATTGAGGAGTCTTTCTGAGCAACAGTACATAGCTCCTGATGAGCAGCTGGTTAGTACTATCACGGAATTTTTCCGACCTCACCCTCTCCTCGAAACAGTTATCTAGAATAAAGTCGTTGATCCTCTTGAAAAATTTCCCAGGATTATGACAGTTTTCTGCGATCAGAGCTGGTGAGTTTTTCATTGGTGACTGAGCTGAATAGTTTCTGAGCCCCTTTAGTCTCATTTGTCTCAACTCCGGAAGCAACGGACATACACGATACTGTGCCTGTCTCGCTTGCATTATGATCTTTACTGAATGCAGCTGGTAAAGTGGGAAAATGGACATCAACTGATGTGGAAGGTTGCTGACCACGAAACTAGTAAGCAGTTGGCTGTCTTATAGTACAGGCGGACAAACTGGGCGTGCCAGATTTCTTTTGCTGCGAGAGATATGCTAGGACGCGAGATACGGAAACAGGCATGGCAACAAACCCACCGTACTACGAGGGCGCTCGCGCGAATCTACGGTCGAATCTTTTCACCCTCATTAAAGAACGTGATTGGATTTAGGTGTCAGCCTGGAAGGCTTATGTGGATATAAGTCAATCAGATTGTAATTAATGTCTTTAGGAAAGTAACCAGTTCAATTTCACTTAACTCGGAAATTTGACTACGCAGTACTTAAGCTTCGCGGCTCCGACTTCACACAAGTTATCCTCGATCGTGTTCGGTGGTATTCGGTTATAACTGCTTCATTTTCATACTTATTATTAGAGAAAACCAAAGTTCCAGCTCACGAACGGCGAGCAACTGCCCTAACTTTTCCACGAGTTTCATGACCATAATTATCTCGTGAATCCGACATATATTTGTCCCTCAGCTGCTGAATAACTCAGGATATAAGAATCTGAAGATTAATTGGCGGACGAATCAGCATAGAATTGCCTGATTAACGAGTAGCCTTGCGGTTGGCTACGATGACTAAATCGTTCGCTGTACTCCTGCCCAGCATATATAACTTGGGTATTTTATTCGATGGGGTGTTAAGTCTCACGGCAGTACGCCAGAGCATTCGCGGGAAAATGGCGTTTATACAAAGTTGAGCATCTAATGGGTTCAAACACTTCGTTGCACGTCCAAACACCGAGTAATTTCCGGTTGATCTACTTCTCCTTCTCGCAAACTTAAGCCTTTTGGTGGTGGACTGACGTACGATTGAGGACCACGTTTTTGCTGAAACTAAAACAAGGGGTCATGATGTAGCACCATAGCGTGACGGTCAACAAACAGGTTGTAGGAAACAAACGACTTGATCACTAGGTCATGAAAATTGTCTAGTTCCAATGGACAAGCGGGACAGAAAAAAGGAAGTTGAACCTCAAAAACTGTCACGAGCTTAGCCAGAAGCGTCCGATAAGTTGACATGCATTCTGAACAGCTTTGGCGTGAACGCATCAAGTTATTGTCCAAAGATGACAAACTTGCCAACTTCATGAATGTAATAAGGGGTAGCTCTCCATTAATGATGCCCAGTTGCTGGGAAAAGTGAAATCGGAAACTCGGGTTTCCAGGTCTTACCGGTTTGTTGCAGAGTTCGACGACTCGACCTACTACAATGGCTGAATTGTGCAATGTGACCGCAAGAGACGCTTGGCCTGTGAATTCGTTTGTCGCGGAAACTCTCGTACAGGTCATGTCAAAAATTGAATCACAAACGCGCACATTCATCTGCACAGCACACATGCACTGACATACATTGAGTGACAGTACTTTGTCATTCGCCTTGGTGGAAGTTCTCACAGAGCACGTATACACCATTCCGATAGTCCGTTCTTGTCCGTCGTTTTTCTGGCGTTTGGAACTTGTCCTCTTGCTTCTAAATGTCGTCTGTGGGTAATATACTACTGGTGAGTGGTGTACTATTCTCAACGATACTGTCTGTTATACCACACCTCTCTCTTCTTTGAGGTCTATTGGGTCCTCTGCATTTGTTGGCGTATCCTCTTCGGACAACGCGGTGTGTCCTCCCCGATAACTGACCTACTGGTTCGTCGTGCCGGCATCTCCTGTCACGTTTCTAACTCACTGGCCTGCACTCGTTTCTTCTCACCGTCCTTCTTGATCGTGTTTACTGAGCCCCGTTTGGATATTACCAACTACCGACCTTTATGTTTAGGTGAGAGTATTCTTGATCTTGGCTCGCTGGCACCCACGTTGCGATTATTACAATGCTTCGCCTGTTCACCTAGGTTAAACGTTCTAGTTTAGCCGAGCCGTTGCTTGCGGACTGCTACCTGCGATACTTTCAGATTTTGCTTGGCTCTTTCTCCTTCGACAACCAATTCCTCAGTGGAATCAGTGCACTCCAGACATATATGAGTGTCCTGATCCACCGAAGGTCGAGGGGCTCTACCGCACATCAATGGAAATAGAGATTTCTTCGCACTTGCCTGCACAGACGCCCGGTAGGCCAACAACACCAGTGACATCGCAGACTCCCAGTCGCCTTCTTTGATTGATATCCATTCTTTGATCGTTCGATTGTTACGTTCAGTTAGGCCATTTGTTTGTTGGTGATTTGACGTCGTTCGGATGCGCTTGATTCCCAGTTTTTGTGTGCGTGTTCGAAACTCATCGCTTTCGAAGCATGATCCTTGAACGGTCAAAATCACCTTTGGTACTCCGTGGTTTGCTACGATGTGCTTCATCACCATGTCTCCCATCGTAGATGCTTTCTGATCCGGAACGCTAGTCGCTTCGATCCAACGGATGGAGTGTTCTGTCATGACCAGAACGTACTGGTTACCGCGGGCCCTCGGTAAAATGGGCTCATAAGATCCATCGACCAGAGTTCACTGTTGGGCTCCTCGATTGTTGCTTTTCAGTAACTGACACTGTTGGCATGCAAGCACGTAAGTTGTCACATCCTCTTTCATCTTCGGCCAATATGCTCTTTGTTGCAGCAAACCATACGTCCTTGTGCTTCCAGTGTGTGCCATTTTATGGCAGTATGCCACCACATTCCTCCTCAGTTGTCTCGGGATAACTAACACTCAAGGGCGTCCAACGCCACGCTGCCATGTCAATACGCCCACACAGTTTAAGCCAACTCTTCTCCATTGGGATGCGATTATTTTCACTTCCTTATCCTCAGTATTTGTGAGGATTCTTCCTTGCCAGAGCTTCGAACGCTTTTTGGAGGATCTTGTCCTGAGGTTGTAGACGCACTAGTGTTTGTGGGTCGGGCTCCATTACTATGCCGTTTACTTCAAAGAACTCTTTGGGAAGTTCATCGTCTATCTGCAGTCGGGAAAGAAAATCCGCGACGCAATTGCTTGAACTGTGCACATGGTTGATCGTGGAGTCATATTCCTTTAAACGGACTGTTGACTTCTTTGATAACATCCCCACTGAGCATGTTCTGTATTTGCCATTTCGATTCTCCCTCAAAATAAACCGGTATCCTGCGAGTTCTTTAAGGTCGGAATTGTCCAGATGTTGATGCTTCACGTGCATCCCAGCTGAAACCCAGTAGGAATCACCGTCACTCGTAAATACTTCTTCATACTTCTCAACCGTAGACTGAGGCAAGGGGGCTGTGCAAATGGGGGTTTTTGCCTCGCGTACTTGGTTGGTGCTACCCTGTCGCTGTCCTAGGAGTTTCAGAGAGCCATACCTGGTTGACAATTTTTTTAACTTAAAGTCAACCACGGCACCTGCTGTAGAGAGGAAATCGGCCCAAGTATCGTTTGCCGAGTTTCTGGGGTCGCAGTGAGACGGTGGTTCACGATATGGCCACCGACACTCACCCCACATCCTTTCACACCGTCAACCAGCGGACCATGACCTTCGACTCTCCTGATCATCATGAATGTAGATTTCAGGTTTTGCTTTCCTGCACCAGCAATCAACGAAACAGCCGCCCCTGTATCTACCAAGCACTCCTCTACCTCTCTGCCAACGTTTACCCCTGTATGCACGTGTTGGTTTTGTCAAGGTATATTGCGTTATTTTATTATTGCTGAGCGTTGATTATTGCTTGAAGATGGCCGTACGCTTCGCTCTCTTCCCTAAATAGACTACGTTATTCACCTTCGTTTTACACTATCTACTTTCACGGTTTCCCTTACCCCTACTTAGTCCGAGCCCTGTAAATTTCTAAATGCCGAAATTAAACACCTTTCTTATGTTTTTTTTCTTCAGTAAACTAAGGTTATCTTTCTTATGTAGGAACAGTCGTTTTTCCATGAACAAACCAATGACTATTCGTTTGAGTGAGCTCAACCCGTTTTATCGTCCACCATTGTTGGGCGGTGCTTGGTTGTCAATTTGCTGTACATGCACCGTCTTTGTTTGATTCCTGAGGATTTTCGCATTCGAGGTGAGACACTCAAGTTTCGTGTACATTAATCCAAATAGTACCGTATTAAATCCAGTGATTAAGAGCGCCTTCCCATTAATCGTTTTGAGGGTGGAGTATCTCTGTCGTTGAATATTGGAAGGCACTCACCGGATCATCAGACTTCGCGTAACTCGATGTCAATTTGAATCGTTCGCCAACGATTCAATAGTACGGCCCCATTCTCAATTGTTCCCTTTATTAGTTGGCACACCCAAGATAAGGAACGATCATGCAACACTTCAATTTTAACCTTCTTGAACCATAGGATTGGGCAATCCTTCTACCAGTGTCCATTGCCTATGCAGATGATGAAGCCTTCTGGTCGATGAGTCTTCCGTGATGCTGTTCTCAAGGCACCCACATCCACTGCGAGTTGCCCCACTGCCTTCCGCATTTCTTCTAGTGTCTGGCCCGTATTGCTGTTTGCATCCACTGAGGCCACGAATATTACTGCCAACTTCCGGGTCACCCCATCAAGCTAGTCAAGGTTCACCGGTCAAGCGACATGGTCAATGCAGACATGGTCGCGAATCGCCACCGGGGGACCTTCAATAAACTGCTCCGTTAACAACCGCCGTCGTGGTTCTCGATCAAATCCTGGCATAGCCCTGTCCAGAAAATCTTGCATTGTGGCGACAAACACGGATGGCCCCGCTTCTTGTCCAGAGCTGGCCGCTGTGAACCGCCGCATGGCCTCATACCGGTCTGTCAAGTTTTCCAACGAAGCCAACAGCGCCTCCTACGCAGCGGCTCACTCCATTTTCGCTGGGCCCCTTAGAGCTGCGTCCAGCACCGCCTTTGCCCTCCTCTTCACCAGCGTCCGCAGGGCAGCCAGCTTCCTACGGTCGATCTTGACTCCGACCGCTTCGGACACGTCCTTCAAGTCTTACAAAAACTTCCGGACGTCTGCATCTTCAAACGGCTGTGGCCAGGGTATCTGCATCCTCGCGTTCGTCAAAGAGAAGGCTGTTGTGACCGCAAGAGACGCTTGGCCTGTGAATTCGTTTGTCGCGGAAACTCTCGTACAGGTCATGTCAAAAATTGAATCACAAACGCGCACATTCATCTGCACAGCACACATGCACTGACATACATTGAGTGACAGTACTTTGTCATTCGCCTTGGTGGAAGTTCTCACAGAGCACGTATACACCATTCCGATAGTCCGTTCTTGTCCGTCGTTTTTCTGGCGTTTGGAACTTGTCCTCTTGCTTCTAAATGTCGTCTGTGGGTAATATACTACTGGTGAGCGGTGTACTACTCACAACGAAACTCTCTGTTATACATTATGTGTATAAAAAGACTGTGCTGCAATGAACGGAAAACAGGATACAAGTTGAGCGTATGCTGACGATGAGGGAACGTATGTGATAGCTCTGGGGGCTTTGTTAACGCTAGATATTAGTCAGATGACGTTGGACTTACGGTACTTTTGAGAGATAAAGTTCCCTATAACAATCCTCTTGCTTTGGACCCTAACGTCAGCTCTGGGGCATATTGTCTCAGCGGGTCTCTATTTGCCCGGATGTGCCCACTGAACGCTGGCCAAAACAACAAATCTTTTGAAATTATTTAACATGTGCTAGACATTCCTCTTCTTCCACGA
Organism: Paragonimus westermani; assembly: GCA_008508345.1. Lineage (NCBI taxonomy): Eukaryota > Metazoa > Platyhelminthes > Trematoda > Plagiorchiida > Troglotrematidae > Paragonimus > Paragonimus westermani. Next base: position 153,761 of record QNGE01001440.1, on the reverse strand, counting down.
CACTTACTTTCTACAAGATCTATACTCGCATGCTGCAAATGCAGGATTTTGTGTTTGAGCTTATTCTAGTTTCTACTTAGTTCTGTGTATAAAGTGAGTGAGGGCCAGAAGATCAGGCGTTGAATCTCTTTTGTCAGCAACCCCAGAGGCTTCAACTCTTCGATTTGAGGATTTCCAAACTTACGTTTCCGGTTACCTTCGGTGGATACGTTATAAGTTAAAGAAGAGGGAGAGAAGTGCACCCTCAGAAGACGGTTGCCAGTAGTTGCAATAGACAATGCCTGCGGGCGTATGTGAAAACGCATGCTGATGAGTCCACCAACGTCCATTTGTACCTGCTGTGGCTTACGTTGTTTCACTGCTGCACGCCGAAGCGTAGACACTCGCTGGTTCACAGGGGTGAATAGGATCAGTAGGTTTGCTGCTGAACTGTGCAGTTCTGGATTTTCATATAACCTCTTTATCCGTCATCCAAATAGGAGTGCATGTTTGAACACACGTCGGTTCGGTCGTTGCAGGTTTACCGTAGGGACAATGATGGCAACAGTGTAGAGCAAGTTTGCTGCTTTTGATGGAAAGTAGTGGGAAACTGCAGTACATGAAAACGATACATGGCTTGTGTAATTATTCGGAACGTAAAGGAGGTAAAGTGTGATAGACGTGTTGGGGGGCACCTTGGAATCGGGAGATCGTGTTACTGGCGTACGACCACCGACAGACACGGATCCACATCATGTACATCACAAAGTCTAACTGAAGTGGAAGATTTCGAATGAGTAAAATGGCGGGAACTACAACTTATTCCCCCGATTTTATTTCGTAGGTGCACTAATATTGGTGACAGAACCCGTGTTCTGCGATATACGGAGTTGGATGCTATTTGAAAATTGTGCTGAATAGCAAAATCTGTCAAAAAATTAATTGGAATCACCCGTGGGCGTTGTTGCAACAAATGCGCATAGACCGTATGTCAAAACCCATGTACCCGCACGAAGAAGCATTCCATATGACTATAATAAATGGAAATTTCTCATCCACTTTTGTATTATCCAGGCTATTCGAATTATAACATGCGATTTGAGGCTACAAATCTCAACTAGCTCAATGCCTCCCCAACTTAAAGTATTTAACTGTACATCCCATTTTCCGAGTCGATATTAATGCACGGGGTCAACGCACTGAGTCTTTGTTTTTCATTGTCGATCAGTTTTTGATAGTGAATACTGACTTGGTAGTATTCTGTTGGATCAGCCCCAACACTCGATATATTCAGACTACATCATCCTACACACCACTCGTCACTGTGATTTCACGGACTAGTGCAGTTGTAATAACGGTCCCGGGATTTTATGTACGAGCATCATTACTCAACGTCGACACGGACATTCCTTATATAGTAAATTTAGTTTTTAAAGTGTCGACTAAACAAGTTCACCAGCCGAAGCAGTTTTTTGACAGCTTTTGTTCGAGCATTTTCATTTTCCCCGATTCCTCGACTAAGATGAAAATGGATGGGTCCACGCGTCCAGTTTCGCATGGAACATCACTAGGCAGATGAATACGTTGGAACGTATAGTAAAGTTCACTACAATCAAATTACGTAGTACTCACCAAAGAACACTGTTAGCTCCAAACCTTAGAAATGCAATAGTTTGAGAAACGCTCGCGCCTCCCTGGACAAGATTTCCCAGGACACGACCCTCAGTGACAGACCAGAACAAGGCATTCGTTACAATGTATGCTGATTTTGAAATTTGGCGAGCATAGGTGACTATGTGTTCGTACCGAAGGGTCTATTTTTCATGCCATGTTTACTTTATTCAAACTTAATTAGAATATATCACAGGCTGCTGAAGTTCAAGCTTGTGTGCAGCTCCTGATATTATCCAAATAGATAGGACGCTCGTAATGCCTATTGGCATCGATATCACTGGTGAACATGAGAAATAACAATTGGTCAAAAATGGAGCCCTGACGTATTGCCTCAAAGTCTGGGTGTATGACAGTGTGTTCTCCTTGCAATAAGCGTGCTCTCCCAGAAGTAACTTTGCAATCGGATCAACAGTTGGTGGAAGACGCTGTAAGCCTTCACCGAGTCGACCGTCCAGACAAAATCTAGGTAAAAATTTTCCATACAAATGCTGGAATCTGCCATTTTGATGCAGGAGTCAGTACCATCAAGAAGCCGATTGTACGCTCATGTCCTCAAATAATCCCGTATTGTTGAGGTGCAATAGTACTACGTTCTCCAAAGTGATGTCGTTTAAGTTCGCACACGTTGCAAACAGCCGCAAACAACATTTGTATAGTATACACATACTTAGTACACCGTGGCCTATTCCGAAGTGACGGATCGTGATTTCACACAACTTTCAACGGCCGTGCCCAGCGTCTTGAAAGAGTGACGCAGAAACGCACTTTATACGCTGTGGAACTCACTTTGGAGTTCCAAAGTTGTAGTGGAATGTGTTAGCTGTGAGGAACTGGGTAGTAAATACAATGGCCGTCGGCCGCGTTCCAGTAGGGAGACTATCTTTCGCTGTCTAGCAGTTTTTGGGAGAGGCGTGCAGCATGGCAACAGATGACGCATCTGCTGTCGACTCAAATCTTGTCCTCTGCAAAATAATTGCGAAACGTTTTATTAACTGGGGGGGCTGGTTTACAGCAGCACGATATGCAGCTGTTCATGTGAAGGGTGGACTGATTATGTACGCGGTGTGATCACTTACACCCGCCACCTGCGGGAGTTTTTCATCCCATGAGCTCGAGTTAGCTTTTTTGCAGAGGTAGGAACGCCTGGCAGATTCTATGGTTGAATCAGACTTATTCATGTTCCATCAACCGCCGACCGCTTATGTGCAGTGAGGTCAAGCTAGACAGCTGCGACTGGACTAACAGACCCACGGCCGAGAGTCAGTATTATTTGTCAAGCGACCGTCAAGGCCGCGAGTGGCGTGCTCTTTCCTGCAGGTAGTATCAAATTTATGCCTATCATGATCGTCACTTGTTCACCTAGTTATCAAGACCGGCAGGCATCACTTCGATGATTGATGTGACCGAAGCACAGTCAAAAATCAGATAATGAGGCACAGACAATATGTCCATTGAAACAGGCAGTTAAAGATTATTCAGATTATTTAACGGTCCCACCGTGATTGTTAGGGACGCGTTGAATGAATTTAGGTCAACAGCATTACTATCAGTGATTTATTTGGCAGCAGAAAACTGGTGTTCTAGTATGCTCTTAGGCTATATTATAAAACAGCACTAGTTCGAATAACGAAGTGGTACACTTTTCAGGCCAGTCTTGTTCGCCTGATACGGACAATAAGTTCGCAGCCGCGTCACAATAACAAGAGGGGGACTTATGCGAACTTTTGGTATGTGAAATAAAGTAAAAATGAGGCGGTAAGATATAACACACAGGTTATTCGTTCTGTCCATCGTACGACAGGCTGACCCCAAAATATGAGGCTGGTCGCGCATGATGAATAAATCTTCCGTAGGAACAAGAGCATATGCACCGTTAGTATTATCGCTGGGGATGATGTTCGGGTCTAATTCACACATCTACAGTACCTGTTTGTCGAGAGTGCTAAAATTGTGTGAACCGGCAACATGGCAGGCCAGAATGATTAATGGCGTTGATGTATGTGACTTTTTCGGAAGGTTTAATGTCTCTCTTACATTTATCATGACAGTTCAACATGAGTCGAAGCGTATAGCGTCGTTTTCATCTGAGCGGAAATAGTGTCATCATTGGGGATTCCACATTAAATTACAAATAATAAGTACTAGGGAATGTCGGAATATTTAGGATGGACAAAATTTACAACTGAATGCGGCTGTCCAAGTGCATTAGTATTCCTGATCAACCTCTCTGGAAGGACCACCGTTAGTTTAGAAACATAGTATAGGGCTTTTGCTCCAAGGGAGCCGGATGGAGGATCATGTTGAAATTATATTTGTACTTGTCACGCGGAATGCACTCAAGAGGATTTCTCTGTCACTTGAGGTAGAGCTGTGTACTGACGATGTGAACGGGACGGGTTGAATTGATCGTTTTGGACGTAAAACCAATTCTTTTCTACTACCGTTCAGAGAGCAATCGGATTACGGAAGCTTTCAAACCAAATCCTCAATTTTGGTTATTTTGGGTTTGTGCATTCTCCTGTAATCCCAGTATGAACTCAACCCCGGACAGAATAGTGTCTTGCGAAACGTACTGTGCTGACATCCTCCTCGAAGCTTCTACTGCAGTATTGAATTGGCAATTACTCCCCATAGACACTTACATGGTCACAACTCGCACGCATATGATGGGATGCGCATTCACAGTAGAATGGCTAGACAGGCTTTTGACAGTGTTGACCAACTGATGATCACATTTCCTAACCTTATAGTCTGTAGTTATAAGGTAAAGGCAGGTTGAAGCGTTTATTGATGTTGTGGAATGACAAGATACACGTAATTAATTCCTATAACTCACTCAGCTTTTGGCTGGAGACATTTCCAGTCCCCACCCAAGATAGTGGTTACACTCACGACAGGTTGCGACAGCGCAATAAATTTTGGGGAAATGAAGGTTTTATCATCAGCCTGATTGCTGATGTAAGTAACACTTCTTGGAAAACTTTGTAGTATCTTTCAGTGCCCCAAGTTACATTTTCAGTAATGCATTGACCACATGATGATCACATTTCCTAGCATTATAGTCTGTAGTTATAAGGTAGAGGCAGGTTGAAGCGCTCATTGATGTTGTAGAATGACAAGATACACGTAATTAATTCCTATAACTCATTCAGATTTCATGTACACATCGCAGAACATATGTAAATGGTCGAGCACCTTATGTGGTCGGGTGTATGAAATTGAGTGGTATTCTAGTGGTTGTAATCCACAACTGAAGATTGTATGTCATTGGCGTTCTATGGCATGAGTAAGCACGTTGTGAAAATACTGATTACATTACAATTTCGTTGGCTATCGTGCTGCCCTATCGCCATTGCGTAGAAACTAGATCTGGGGTAAATGTAAGTACATTTCCCGTCGCCAGGTATATGTGGCATGATATGAAACTGGAGGCCGGGCTGAAGAGAGTAATCTATCGTTTTGCGCATATGTGTGTGGGTCTGTACGCACTCCTGCTTTGTACGCAATTAGCCCCTTTTCTGGTCACGAGTAATGGCGCTACTTCCACTCAGTTGCCACAACGGCCCAACACTCACCAAGAACATCTGAAGATATACCAACCAGCCAGAGCGTTGGGTCACGGTGACATTCCAGAAAATGTTTTCAGCCTGCTGAAAAGGCGTGGCCATCTGTGACACTTACATTTACTTAAGCTCCAACCCCGTGTTGCTGTCTACACGAGGGTTACGTGATTGAACATTTCCCTCTCCAACAGGTGGGCTCCACCTCACTCCTGTGTCCCAGGCAATATAGCTGTGCGACAGAAAGGTTTGACCAAGGACACCTAAAAACGCTAATTAGGTTCCGAAAGATTAAACATCGAATTTTCCACTGATGATGCAACAAAATAGGGAGTACAGATGGTAGTTGCGCACGACTGGCCGACTGTGGTCTGTGTCAAAGAATCGGCCCCATGGAAACCCGTTTCCTCCCAAGTGATTTGTCTGTGACGCCTTTCTTTTGCTTGCACCTTTCGCTGGGTGATAACTAGAAAACCATCGACTTCTTGATTGGTACTTGTTGACTGAAGTTGAATCACGGTCAACAGACTGTGTTTCGCTTTTGTATATGGAGATGTTGCCGGAAGGTGTGCGTGGTTGTGCGATTACAGAAGTAGGCCGTTTTACTAATGGCATACTGCGAAGTTTTCGGTGTGTAGTTGGGATAGAAAGGCTCTTCGTACTTTCGTGCGGGCACTTTTATGGTGCTGTAAAATGTTGTCTAGAATTGTCTAAATACGTTCATTAAAAAATTCTGAATAAACATGACAGTGTCTGTTTTCTTTTTTCGGCGAATCGCCTACTAGTCATCCGTGTGATAGGTTTGCCCTCTTACCATCCATTTTCCTCTCACTTTCTTCCAACAACGTAACTACGCACGCTTCGTTTACTGGACAGTGGAAGGTTAGGTCAATGTTCCCACATCTGTATTAATTGTCACTTGTCTGTCTTGGTTTTAGTTCTTGTTACTCGCAATGAGAGGAAAGCATACGGACAATATTATGTACGCAGATAGCCATCGAAGAATCATGCTGATATTCCTTGTCACTTCCGGGCATATTCGTCTAGAAATCAAAGCAGACTGGTGCCACTGGTAAACAGACCATTAGAAAACAGCAAATCTCTTCATCTAATGAAGCAGTTACAACTCTGTTGCATTTACCCAGTGAAAATATTCTGGCGCTTAATTGGCGATGACCGTTTTCGTCAAGTGCAACTGGACCTCAAACTAAGCCGTAGGATAGCGAGGACCGTCCTATTGCACGATACTGAAACGGCTGAAAACGTCCAGCTCAGGGCATCTTCGTCCTTAGAAACTATAGGATAATGTTTTTCAAGGCTCCACCCAACCAACCTCATTCCCGCACTTGTCTGCTGCAACTCAGCGTTGTGGCTAATCATGGGTGAAAAGTCTTCAAGCCTAGTGGGAAGCGCTGCAAGTCGTGCTGTAGGAGCAACCCCTTCTCTGTTCAAGCCTCACGTTGTTGCAACAACCCTCTGAAGGAGGTCGTCAGGTGGCGCTCACCGTGTAATTCAGAAGCGAATTCGACAGACACCACATTGAGTTGCAAAATCCATTAAGTTACTAGTCGAAACTGCTCTACCCAGTGCCAGACGTGAATGCTAAGCGGAGACTTAACAGGTATTAAAACATTCAGAGGCTCACACGTATTTCGTCATCGATGCACATTGACATTGTTTGTTCGATCTGTACCCCCTTTGTTTTTTTCGCAAGCTGAATGGCAGGTGTAATGCCAGGTCTGTGTATGGTTGTTACTGAGGCCCTGATTGTTGTGGACTGAAGCGCGGTTCGGCAATGGAGGCACGCCAGAAGACGTGTCCAGTAATGTTGAAAAACTTACGCTCGCCTAGGCTTTAACCGATTTGACGACAGTTGGTCAATGTAGGCGGAGAGTTTGCGCAAAATGTCCCTGCACAAACGGCAACGGATTTGCTAACAGTCTCCACCGATAACTGTGACGTAGGGCTTGCAAAGTTTGTGGATAATTCGAAATGCGCAATTAGACTTCGATTGATTGTTGGCGTCGCTCAAGTGAGAACGGGCGTCCCTATTGATGGATTATTCAAATTGCTAGTACGCCATTTTAAGAGGCGTTCAGAAGTTTCAACAGTCTCTTCGAACAAATTTACTTGGCGTCCACTATGAACGGTATTCGAATCGTGAGCTCATGTTCTTTGATTGCATGGGCCCAACATCACTGTTTACTATCCAGCAGTTTATTGACCCTTGCAAAACAGGTAACTGCTGGCAAAATGCCCTCAGTCATATCATCTCGCCTCCTTTGCTAGCTGATAACCTAGCTTTAACAAAACGCGCCAGGCGGAGGCGTGGCAAGAGCGGTGTGGCTGTGCTTTAGTGCGCCGGTACGCCCCAGTCGTCAATCAACATGAACCGGGAAAGCTTTAACTTTCTAGTCAGATCTCATAATCACACAACTGTCCCTAAACTGAAAATGCAGGGCCAAAACCCATCAATGCGTGATCAACCCCGAGCTCATTATACATAACCCCGTTTTCAATAACGCTCCACATAGTGATGAAGCGTTGCTTTTTCATGATAAAGCGTGTGACTGGTTGTGGTCGAGGTCTATTTGCGGCCCGCCTAAGCTAGGAACAAAGAATAAAACCACACTAAATAGGTTTTGATAGTCCCGCCAAGGCGGGCACCCTGGGTAAACCCATGTCACGCTCGATTAGACAGAAGACATCCAGGAGGTTCTGCTAATAACGCTCACTCTTCCCAGGCTCAGCGATTCCCGCCTGTCTGCGAGGCCTGATTTTCTCTGGATGACCAGGGAGAACGGGTGAACAACATATCGCAGTCTCAAAGCTCACTAACGTGATCGGAGGTGCAGTTTGTTTGCACACGGTACGGATTCGGCGATTGAGCGATTGCACACGGATTCGAGGTGGAGGCCCAAGAGGTCCGGATAACCCAAGAAGTCGAAATTTGCGGATGCGCTGCACGCTCTCAAGTACACTACAGGTCAGTAGTCGATTGTTTCGCGATATACTGAATCAGGACGTAGGCGATTGCGGAGTGCATTCTGTTCGACGTCTCTCGCGCCCAGCATGTTCGGGCTCCAATCCAACTCTCAGACTATTGCAGATGATTCTTTTCATGAAGGAAATGTTATCCACTGTGCCGCGGAGGTGATGCATGTCGAAGAATAGATCTCACTTGTGCCTATACTTTACACCCTAGTTTGCGTCCCACTACAAATGTCGTCAAGATGACGTGGATGCCTGATGTAAACAATGAACCCTGAATTTTCAAACGGCCAGAAACCTGGCACAGCCGAGTCGATTCAGGCAGAAGTAGTGCCCCACCTCTGATATACGAACGTCGTAATCAATATACAGCAGCCGTGCGCACCGACATCATCGTTCACAAGTTATCACCTAAAAAATCCACAGCTGATAGACCCGAAATACTTTTTGGACACATGGTCTTCCTTACTAGGTCGAAAGCTGCCACTTCATTACTAACGAAACCTGCGGAACACTCTACTTCTAACTCCGGATTAACAGAGACATTACGTGGTCTTTATACACATATCCGTGGCCAGTTAGCCTGTACGGGATCATGCGTCACAACTTTCAATGTTACTCGCCTTTCGAACCCATCTCCTAATTTCACTTTGATTAAAGCACACGCCAATTGACCCCTGATTCATGTTGACAAGTCACCGAGGCTTGATAAGGTGCCCCCAGTCATGCTGAAAGAATGCGCCGATAAGACCTGAACAACGCCACCACTGTTTCCAACTATCAGAAGCGCGTAGATGAGGTGGTAGAATCGCTCGCCCATTTGTTACAGCACTCACACCCTATTGATTGCATTCCAGCCACTTGGAAACACGGCGTCCCCCAGCATCTGCAGGGCAAAGACAGGACGAACGTCAGTAAATTTAGACCGATTTTCCTACTACCAAGCACGTCCAAATTGATGGAGAATATTGTAGGCGATCTCACACGGAAGAACCTCAATACTCACTCACTTTTGGTACCGGGACACGACCGACCCACTGACTGCTGCTGGCTCGCAGACAAAAGCTGCTGAAGAGCACCTCCTAGTTGACACTGTGCTTCTAGATTTCAGGGAGACGTTCGATGAGGTCGAGTACAGTGTACTGCCGGACGAATCTGGGCACATACAATGAGGTTCGTTCATGGGTCAAGCAACACATACAGAACTAGAGTCAATGGTGGGCTACCCATGTCATTCAACTCCACAAATGACGTGCCATAAGGCCATATACTTGAACCGTTATTATCCTCAGCCTAAATCAACAACCGCCCAGTTGTTAATACATTTTATCTTCTGAAGCATAATAATGACACGAGGCTTTGGAAAGTTTGACGTGGCGTTGAGGACGCAGAAGACTCCCGAAGAGACCGGGATGTCCACAGTCAGTGGTCCGTAGAAGACCGACCACTCTTCGACAGGCCCAAATTAAAGATTATGCATGTTCGCCATCAGTGCATACCGCACCGGTGACGCTGTCTTAGATAATGTCCACCGGCAGCGCGTCCTAGATACCTTTGTTGCATCTGACCTTTCCTCTAGTACTAACGTTATGCTGCTGGTAAAGAAATGCAGTGGTGGACGAAGAATATGCAATGGGAATCTGGAGAGTTCCCTAATCAACATCCTATCACGCACCTATCAGACACCGTTGAGGCGACTACTATGAGTTACCCCTCATGCATGTGCGCCGAGCTGTGGGAACGTCGTGGCCGCCTCGGGGTCATCCTGAGGAGCGCCACCTAGAGAGTTATCAGTCTAGTATCCGTGTCAAGTGAGCAAGGTTTCTCAAAATCAGAGCTACTTTCAGCGGCCTGCGAGCAGTTAAGAGGTCACCTTCCACTGACAAACAAAATCTCACGTCCTCTAACCCTCCCGATGTGGACTATTTTGCCACTGCTGATACGGTGATTCCCACGGCCCACGGGTAAAAGCTTAGTATAACACGTAGACGACAGTTTTGCCGTTCAAGTCTGTTCAACATGGGATATTCTACCGGTGACGACTGTCCTACTACCACCAGTCGACACATTCAAGAAGCAGCCGGACGACTGTGTTATTTCAAGAAGTTCATTGGCAGCCGGGCACAAATAGCCCCATGTACCTTCAATTTTGTTGCTTCCATTTTGTCCCGCCCTTTCTCTCATCCCTTCTTTCTATCCCCATGGAATCCTCACTTCTATTGTTTTTGTTTTATAAAGAAACGGTGCAACCATTTAGTGTTCTCTCGTATTTTCAATTACTAACAGTGATGCACGTTTGCACAACATTTTTGCGTCAACGTGCATGTTGCTGGAATCGACCTAAGTGACCTCGCAACAACAATGCAAAATTTGTGCACACCAATCTGCCCGTTTCTTTGTTGTGCGGTCGCTTGACGACACTACGTGAGTCTCCCACCAATTTTTCCTTAGCTCCGTCGTATTACAAATATCGTCGCAGCTCCGACTGTGCTCCAGCTGTCCACAGTAACTCCGTACTATTCTTGCTTCACACATACTGGTAACTTGTAATATTGCGGCGGTCATCCTGAACATCTATAAGTCAAATCCCTTGATTATCGCGACTTATTGGAACCCCTGTAACTAGTCCGGTGTATTCGTCTATTTCGGTGTCACCGGTAGCTCGGTACTACGTGAGATGGGCTTGTATTTTCACTTAGGCCATTCGGTAACCGGTTTTCGACCACTACAACCTCTCTGGATGCTTGACCGCTGTTATCCGCTTCAAAGCTTAACTCGCCTCACGCAATCTTGTCATTTCAGCAGCTCACGTGTTCGGTGTAGGCGGACCCAAATCTCACTGTCAAGGTATGACCGAAACTACTGGGAAACCACACCTTTCGCGCCACTGGTCCTCGCTGCATTGTCTTGAGGAAGGGGCAGTATGAAAGTATTATGCCCTCAACTGTGGAGGAAATCAGTGGGACTGGTGGAGTTCCCACTATCCTCATCTTGATCAATGTTCTGCTGACTCCCGGACATGAATATCTCCACAACACCCGGCGACGGTTGTCCGTAGTAATGTTTTTCTATGCAAAACCAAGAAGCGGGACGACGGCATTTCAGGAACTTCTTGGACTGTAACTGACCTGTTGGACCTACTGAATTATTGAACAAGCTTCTTTCCGATTGGTCTAAACTTCAAAATACAAAACAAATACATTCGCTGTCACAGTAGACTCCGGATAGGCAATATACTTAGCTGCAGGACTACGTTAATTTACAGGTAGTACTCGTTTGTATTTATAAGGATGGAGAACCACACAGCAGCGTGGATGTATGAAAATATATTTGGTGCATGCCTCGTCAACGTGTTGGGAATTTTTGGTGACAAAAATCACGCGAGCGAAGTACGCAAGAAACTGGCCGATTCTTGGCATGAGCCGTCAAGTCCTGTAACCTGAACTGAGCTGCCCCCCGCGTCAAGTTCACCCTAACTCCAACGCAGACTCTGTTCGCAAGACTTCCACTGTCTTTGTGAATCACTCCAAGACAGTCCGGTAAACTGTGAACCACAACTCGAAGATGGACCCTATAGGGACCAAGTCATCAAGTCCGTGTTAAGTTGTTGAGGGCAGGGTGTAGAGGACTGGTACGTTTCTGTCTAGAATCGTGCCTAATCTCCACAATAATTAAATCAGAAAAACTGATTATAGGACAACGACGTTTATTGCAAGTAGACCGGGAAAGCGAGCTGTAAGCAAGACACAACAGAAGCAAAGCGCAACAGACCAGTAGCTAGCATCCGGAAGGTACAAGTGTAATTGTAATTGTGACCTTGGGCGGTCGAACCTACGAGAAAACCCAGACATGCAACCAAACAATGTCAATAGTGTCAACGGTCAAAATAAATAGCAAAATAGTTGGAATACGTGGCAAACCAAGAATGTCTCTACAAGGGATAGTGTCGGGTCGGAACTGCATGAAGTGCTTTTATATGTGACTTGAGATAATGTTTCCATAAGGATCGTTTTCAAGTAGTGGGGGAATATCTCAGGGGCAACGGAGAACCCCCCTGATAATCCCGTTTAGTGCTCGTCGCACTAAGTCGCCTTTTCCCCAGGTACGCAATCATCAGACTCGAAGAATAAAAGGCCGTTGAGAAAAGGTACCAACTCTTTATTGGACGAAATGTACAAGTGGTCTCTGAGTGCGCTATAAACGGTACCGACACGCGAATTAGCTGGAGAGGCTGGAGACCGGCCGTCGGCGAGTGAGTAAAACTGAAGAGTGTGACACGTGTGTCCTTCGGATTTGCGTCGCAGTCACATGTCATGCGGATAAACAGTTCTTAGCGCACTCTGAATACTGTGCGTGCGCACGGAGTGCACACATTTGCAGGGATGTGTGGGTGCCAGAATGAATAAAAGCCTGTTTGCATAGTTTCTTTTCAATCTTATGAGCAGCCATCAACTTGCAGACCGATATTTGGTTTCCCGTCAGAGATAGTCTTGTGGGAGGCTTTCAGGCTGCTAACAAACTCGACTAATGCTGTCAAGTAGCTGTTTATTTGTGGTGACAACCCGTCGCTTCGAGTGCGTGAATGAAAATTCACATCCTCAAGCTACAATAAAGCATTTTATTTCACCTTTACTCTCGCGGAGTACCGGTCCGATAGATAAGTTACCAACGGATGTCGGAGTAGCCACGACGACCAATGTCTTCAGGTTGTTCATTGGCGTTTCCTGGCCTACTTTGAAACTCCGAAAATGTGGCTATCTATTTAGCTTTTCTTGCCTACACTCGATTTGTGCCACTTCCTTATTGTTTCTTGCTTTTTCCGTATGTCTAGTAATCGGTTAATTGCTTATTTAACTTCTTCATATTCCTGGACTTTGGTAAGTGACCAGACAACAGAAGTCTGGGAGGGACGAAGTAGCACCGGCGGCTTGAATGACAACGCAGACCATCCTGATATGTTTCCAGAGTTGTCAGAGATTCTCCTGACCATAGTCACACGGAACCCCTAAAATGACTTTTCGGTGAGAAAGATCAGGCTATGTCTTCTCCAATTGCCGCAGCACAGTGAGATCCGTGAAGTTCACGGGTCCAGGCAACGAGACGCTGCCGGCAGTCTTTGCAATTCCTATGACCTGACCCGACCTGAGTATGTCTGACGTGGAATGCACTATCGGCAACGGTTTTCCTGGTAACACCAGATTACACATTCACGGAGCAGGTAGACGACTCGGTCACTTCAGAATGATCACTGATAATCGGACACATACAGTCCGATATGTCTTCATGATTCTCATTTCTCTTTCCTTTCCATTTTCCCCTTTCTTTAATCTCGCCTTCCTTTGCCACAGTTGTCCCAATTCTATACACCAAAACAGTGTAACCACTGAACATAATAAATGCTGTTGGAAATGTAAGCGCTGTATGCAGCTCAAGAATGAACGAAAAAGGGACAATGAACACAAAACAAAGTGAAACGGTAGTACTCGGAGGTACTTTGGTTTAGAGATCCACCGCACTAAAGGCAGGCGCTTGGGATTATTTTGATTCATCCCATTATGTCGGGTTCACAGCAACGCAATAGTGGAGATGAATCAATCCGGAGAGGCGCTTAGATAGACAGTTGATTGTATGAACCACTGACTTCCCAGCAATCAGCACACAATGAACAAGGGATGGGTCGAAGTCAAGCGGCTCGCGAATTTTTAGAAAAAAAACTGTTTTCCTATCTCTTCCTACTAAGCACCACTCGAAAGGGGCAGACTTCTCAATAGAAAGTGAAGACTATGGAATGAGATATGTCACGCTGATTGTCTGTACAGCCGAATTAGCTCTGGGAAGCTCTCTTCTGCTGTTCGTGTTTGTATGTCATGAAATGTCCTACTGTCCGAGGTAACCGTACCTTACGGTTCTGCAAGCTCAAAACAAGGGTTGGATAGTAATAATAATAATAATAATAATAATAATAATAATAATTCAAATGTTAGAGCTCCAACTCTGGAAGAAACAAGTGAGACGTGAGATTGGCGTGTTGACCAATCGGCTTCCGATTACCTTCCAGGTCCCACTTGCCCATTTCGGTACGTTGTGTACACATCGTTGGGTGACGAGTTGAGTTGGAGTACATTTACTACTACCCGTCCGAATTATGTAGATACTCTCCCTGTCGTATTGGTAACAGGGCCCATTTATCTCCAATGGCTCATCGTTCTCAACTTTTGAAAGATTCTTCCGAAAGCGATGATAATGATGATGAGGTTTTCTGGAAGAAACGGACATCATCTGGGGTTAAAAGGACGGCTGATTCATTTGACAGTGAGGCATCACCCAACCAATCACGGATCGCCAGACGAAGTATTTGGTTAAACGTACTGAACGAAAATAAGCTTAACGAGGCTCTTTCTAAAGTTAATGTCCAAGAGGTATGTTTTCCTTTGACATTTCAAGGGCAATTTTCAACAGAATGTTAAGATGCCTGCGTGTCTCGACAACTGCGCGGTTCATTCTGATCAATACAATACTAATGCCGCAAATATCCGAAAGCGCAGTAGGAGGCGATCGTACAATCGAAACCGCCCCTCTGAAATGCGTGTCTGTGAACCGCAAGGGGACAAATCCGTTTTCAGGACAAATTGCCGGATGAAATTCAAACGCGCTCTAGTAAAACTTCTCAAGGAACCTAACGAAGAACTTATAAGTGAGTATTATGCAATACTCTCCATGAGTTCGTACAGGTCAGGTGGTGCATATTCTTGGAGTGAAGCGCACTTTGGAATTTTACTTTCTAACCGAGGAGGTTGAAAACGCCGGCGGACTTCACACCGCGGTACGTTCGGTAGTGTACTCTTCGTTTTGCCTATGCTGGTATTTTTATTTATTTTAATGTGCGACCCACCAGGTAAGGTATGAAAAGCTTATTCGAATGACGCTGCAGTCTACACCGACACGAAACAATAACTGGGAAGGTTGGAACTTTCGGCGACCAATACACAGTATTGAAGCTACCGGCTTACTTGGATCTAGTCCGTTTTTCCTTTTCGTTGTCAAATGGGTGGTTTGCAAGTCTAACTGAAAACGGGTTGTAGGACCTTTCTTGCGGATCACAGCTTCAGAACGATCTCTGAATGCACAGCTAATAGCCTCAGGGGGAAAGCCATTCCGTTGGTTGCTAACTCTAGAAAAGGCTTGTTATTGAGGAAGTTCTTCTGGCGGAGGTTGCAAGACTTTTCTTGTTCTCGTCCACCGTCTTCAGTCACTATGATTCAGAACTGCTCTACGAGCTCTACACTGAGGAGGAGTGTGAGGATTGAACTCTGTCGGTCATCAAAATTCACTTGCATAGGAGTCAACGATTTCAGTTTAAAAACCGCACGCGATATTTCTCAAGCTCGTGTACGATTTTCTAATCGCGCACCGAACACATTCAGCAGCGGGTAAACCTTTTCCCTGCCCTGTATACACGACTTGGTTAGAATATTGAGGTACCGGTTTTATATTGACCGCGTAGTGTTGGGAAAGCGTTTGCATCTTTTCTGGATAGGGTCTGTTTAGACGCCCCAAAAGTACCCAACCCATTTTTAGCAGCCCTTTCATGATGAGAGGAAAGGCGAATTGAATAAAGTCCAGAATCTTAGACCTTTCAGATCGACTTTTGTGATGTCTACCTTGCTGTGCGCGCTGTGAATCACGAAGGCCTCACCAGTCTCCACTGAATGACACACGTTTACTGTCACGCAGAGATAACCCCGTCGTCTGAAAAGTGCCTGGCCACGTCAAGATCGGTGAACTGGAATCACTAGCGTCCCGGATTTTTAAACCGTCAGTGTAGAAAAGAGCATTACGGGGAATACTGTCCGAAAGGTCATTGGCGGAAATAGGTGGACCTCGCAGTAACCTTTGAAAATCTCCGGCAGAAATCAAGAAAGAGAGCGAAAGGTCTGATCTGGTTTTAATTGTGAAGGTCCTCCAGTGGCGAAAGAAAATGTCATGTGATCTTAACGTATGGCTTATTCTTAACAGTCGCGAATGCAGAACACTGATATGAGGTTAGGAACAACGGGATGGGCCGATATTTGGGCTTCACGTGAGACGAGAGGTTATTGTTGGTTCCCAGGCAAACATCGCATGTACACGTTGGGTCGGACGGCGGGCGGTGATTGAAACTGCCTGCGAAAACGCGAAAAATCTTTGGTTTGGAATACAGAGCATTACGTCAACCGAGTTAACCAGATGAACAGCGACCTATTTCCATGGTCTGCCTTGCAGTGGGTGTAACCGGGCTTCTGTTGTCATTATCTGTTGTATCATCACGCGCACGGACTGCTATGGCATACGTACGACTATTCTTTGTCGTAGGCGCCGATTTATTCTGCCGCTATAGACGATATCGCATCTGCTGGTAAACTGATTGGTCGTGGGGGATTTTAACAAAATACGACTATGAACAGACTAAACAACATTTCGAGTCGAAAGTAACGGATGCATTTTGGCTGCAGGGTATGAGTGAGCCAATTCACACTGCGAATTCCAATACGCGTTACTTCTAATAATGTCAACTTTGAAGGACAGAGTCTGCGTTATCTTCTTTGCAGCTGTAAACGTCGATCTTGATCGGCCTTAGCTTGCTATGGATATTAATAAACTTTTAAAAGTATTTGTTGGGGACTAAGACCTTTTTAACTATTGCTTCCTTTTCTGGAAGGCGGTCAGTGACAATCTACCGGGCTGTGTGAAACAATGATCGTACGACTCATCGGTTGTATGCATTCCACGCTAATGACGAAACTTGGCAATTCTGACCGCTTCAAATGGCCTTGCGACGCACTGAGCTTTAAACCGAACCTGTGAATGAAATGTCCTGAAAGGTTAAGCCATCGTTCGACTTCTCATAGGGAACAGTTTCTGCTTAGTAGAGCCTAAAAGATGACGAAGTGTATAAAAGGGAGTATTAATACCAAAAGTTGAAGTGTTATCCACAAAACCCTGTTAAAAGCTTGCACCAGCAATAACATCATACGATTGTATTTCAGTTACATCTAAAACATATACCAGCGTCGGGCCTACTGGACTACCTATCGTCACACCATCAATCGTTTGTAGGGCAGTTCTTCAAAGTCAAAACGGATATTCTGTACGAACAAAAGTATGTCCCCTGTGGTAATCAAGAGGGATGCACAAACGCACATTCCGACTGGAAATGGAATCACGAAAATTCAGCTTTTCCGCAAATAGAGTCGAGGTCGACATTATAATTCTCGCGACAATTTACCGGCAAGTCATCTGATGCTTGCACCGATTGAAGGGGGGTCCTTCACAGAATGTGGAGTGAACACTTTGAGGATGGGTTTGGGAATGTCGATGAACAATATGGTAAGCTTGTGCTGCGCTGAGCCCTCCACTCACAGAATCGGTCTTAATGGCACACTGTCTCTGTGCCCTTTCGATGCACTCTTCAGCTGTGGCGTGTGAGTTCCGGTTGGCTTCATTTGCTTACATTGAACTTCCGAGATGTGTTTGTGTGGGAGTAAAAATCGCGAATTCCCGAAAATTGGTTTCTTTATGGAAATGTTGTTACCTGGCATACTGCGTGAATGGAACTTCCATACGTCTGTGAAAATGGTTATCATTTTAGACTTATTCATAATCACTGTACCGGATCCTTTGTCGTAGTTGCAATTGGGTATTGAACAACATAGAGCAGATCAGAAAATGGTGCGAAATGTTGGCCAATTTTGCACGGAGTCGTTCTTTGTCGTGAGACTGAGAAAAGAGGCAACCGGGCAAAGGATCTCTCTTGGTTGCCTTATGCTTGGGTTCCTGGCAGAGAGAACCTTGTGAGGCATGTTCGAAGTCTGAATAGAAGAAGGTGGTATCCGAGATGAGACCATTGTCTTTCCTATCCGTCGGGTTATTCATGAAGATACGCAAGACCATTTGGGAAGTAGGTTGTGGAAAAAGCTTCATTCCTCAACGATTACGTAAATGTGGCGCATTTTGATAAACCCTCCACTACCTTACATGAACCGATGGTGAGACTGATTGGGTGATAGGTAATAAAGACTGCCAATCACCAGCCTTGAAGATAGGCGTGACCATGGCATCTTTCCACTTATTAGGGAGAATGCCATCCCGAATTGTCTGTTAAAACGGCCTACGAAGGGGTTCTGCCAAACAAGCCATTCCTTCTTTGCGAGCCCTAGAGTGGATCATGTCCGGGACCATTGTTCTATATAAGTTAACTTGGAATAAGGCGATTTCGTGAGCTAGTACAAGAAAATCAACTGTAAGGAGTGATTGACGGTAGGTTCGCAGAGATGGGGCAGAATGCCATATAGGCGGCGCAACCACTGAGTAGTACTCCATGAATACTTTGGCAACAGCGCATGGAAAGAGCAGAAGGCTCGTTTTTTCAATCAGTAGGCGCGTACGCTCAAGCATCGTCATAGACAGCAATACGCCAATGGTTTTCCCTGATGCTCAACTGCCATACAATCATGAAGAAACAAGCCCTAATCAAGAAGTAGGGAAAAAGAAAGGAAGGGTACGACAGACGACTAGCTACTATCCTTAATACGTGGTCTAATTATCTAGGTCTATATAAACTGGAAGGTTGAACAAGGGAGCTTGCTTGGTATTCGCCATCACATGCCCGCATCCTGACGACTTCGTTGCTTCCATGTTGGCATCACCCGATGCGAGCGATCGGACGCAGACATCAGTGGTCACGTGGCTGAAGATGGTTCACGTCCACCCCTAAACGGTCGAATTTCACAGTCAAGGTAACAGCCCTCGTGGTCGCCTTAGATACACGACCCCCAAGCTCAAGAGAGATGCCTGTGTATCCATCGCTGTCGTAGATTAGCGAATACGACTCTAGTCTTGGAGATACGAGCTTATATATCATTCCCTGTACATGCGCCTCATCTGATACAACTTCCCATATGTACAGATCAGCCAACGATATCCATGACTCCATTATCTAACATTAAATCTGCGAAATCACAGCAATATTACAGAAGCATTTGGCGCTTTGAGGCTGCAAACCGCATTCTGAAGCATTTAGCAGAGTGCGGAATAGCGTCTAGTATTGTGTTGCACTACCTGAAACTTGTCAAACAGCGATGTCTTGTCGTCAGCATTATCACGATCGGTTAGTCTTCCACCAGGTAGGAGGTTCACGTCGGCATCTTGTGAGTACTCCATTATTTCGTCGGTGGCAAAGGTAAACGAAAATGGTGAAAGTGAACAGCCCTGAGACACGTCGTTGCTGATGTTGAAACTGTCAGACGGTCCACCGTAAGTCTGAGGTGAGCAGAAGTCTGGTGTTCGTCTAAACTACTGGAAGTATGTAGATCGATCTCCTGAATCGAACGCATATTTAGTCTGGGAATGCGACCATTTTTAGCCGGTAGGACGTATGCCACTGCTCCAAAATCTAGCGAAGGGTGAAAATTTGGTCATTACACCCTCGTCCAAGTAGTAACCCTGCCTGTTCTACCTCAATGTCTAACTCCCGAGCTACAGGTTTTCGACAAATTACAACGAATGTCAAAGCCCTAGTAATAATTACGGTCAAGCTGATTCTACCATGGCCTCCACACGAGTTCCCAACCTCTTTCTTGCATATGGGAACCATTATGGAGTGACCCTAGCAGAGGGGAATGTGTTCCATTGTTCACACAAATTAAAACAACAAATTAAACAACTGAATCAAGGCCTAACGTCTCAAAACCTCTAATAAGTAACGACATACGGTCACCTGGGATAGCAACCTTATTACGTTTGAGAATTGAAACGCAATTGCGGACCTCAGTTTTAGTGGGAGTTCACAAATCTGCTGATCAGAGCTTTACTTTTCAGGCCTGTGACATTAACATAGTGTAAGCAGAAAATCAGCTGAAGTGGCCTTAAAAGTATCCTGCACAGCTCTCTTACCCTCCGAGTTGATTGTGGACTGCGCATATCTTCATGATCGACGGACGCCTTGGGCCGGTAGTGCAGATGGGTTTGCGGAGTCCGCCAATGTTACCGGAAGCAAAACTGGTTTCTGTCTCAACTTTCTCCGTTGGCCAAGCCTCACGGTCGGCGACCAGACCACGCTCCAGATTCTTGCAAATACCCCTCCTAAACCTGTTTCACGAACCGCTGCGAGGAATGCTCCGTTTGACACCCAAACTCGAGAGATTTTTCCGCAATCCAATGTTTGCTTAACCTACGAACCACCGTATCACGTGCTACATTACCTATTTCGTGAATGGCCTGTGAGATCTGGATCCAGCAGCTGATAAGATCTTAGAACTGCTATGGTTGTGTTCCATGTTAGGTTGATATTTGCGCTTTATGGACGGCATGACTTGTTTAAGTTTGAAGTTTTTGTTTGCATGAGCTCTCAGTATCTTTTGGACGAGCTTACTTTGTTTATGGATTTTCTGCTCGCGCTTATTTCTAACACTGTGGAGAGCCTTCATTCATTTTGGGTTTCCTGCAGGTTTGTACTTCGCGAATAAGTGAGGATAGTCATCAAGAAGACGACGTGTTCTACGAAGGGATGTGAGCGAGAAACTGGTTTACACCTTTTGCGCGCTCCAACTAAGCTGTCCGACTTTTGAGATGTGCGTTGAAACGTATGGTAGTTTTTGTTCACAAAATGACAGTCAAGAGGGAGGGAACCGAGGTAGCTTCTCAGACAGCTAAAACAAGCTCCGTTTGCTCTTTTTTGCTGGTTGTTTTAAATGATAGCAGGGAGGGTCAGAGGCGAGGAAAGAGTGATCACTGCGTTCACGTGGTGGTTTGACGACTACATTGTGCATCAAGTGAATGTTCTTAGTGTTAGTCAGGTCAGACATCGGGGCGCTGGCACGTTGCATCCCCGATTTCCATCGTATCACCGTCAATAAGAAAGCTAAGGGTCCGTCTCCAAAGTCCCAATGGGACATAGGTGACCAGTTTACTTTAGTTGTATTGAAGCCGTCCCATAAGATGAGAAGAGCGCCGTGATTCCTCGGAGCTGTCTAGGCTAACAGGACGGACATCACCAGTAGACTTGATGCATGGGGATGAACGACAAATAACTCACACTAGCATTGTCTTCGTCACGCGCATTACTAATCGAAGCCACGCAACATTACACTTTTGGGTGGACTGAACTTTATCGATAATCGTGGGCGTCGACAGACTACAGAGTCGACAGGCCACAGAGTCCCCCCATAATCTCTCAGGCGGAGTCGGCTTTGTAAACTGAATATCTGAAGGCAAATCATTATCGCTGATATCAGCAATGGATCAGGTTTTCACAAAAGCAGGTATGTTGGCTCGAGTGTCGGACCGATTGTCCGGTTTTTGGTGCTTCATTGAGTGGGCCCAGATAGTTTGTAGGAGTGCACTTAAAAGCCATTGCTTCGCATTTTTCACGAACAGGGAGGAAGGAGTGCGAAGAAGAGCTTGGGAGGTAATGCCTAAAATTGGAGGAGGGGACTATGAACAGTGGTGGATTCGAACCCGGTTCGTTGTGCCGAGTCGCCCTGAGGGCGTCCCCGTGTGGTTGCGGGCGCGCCATCTGCCTCAGCCGTACGTAGGCGTCCCTACGGAACAGTTGACCACCATTTTTGGTTTCGCAACTTATGGGTTTGTCTCCTTCTAAAGCTTCTCACTTTGGAAGTTTTCACTCCGGAAAAATGTGACTGTTTCGTTCCTTGAGGACGAAACTTCAAAGGAGGCGATACACATGGTTGTATTGGACCATCAGTAGAAATACCCAGCGGAATAGATCAAATGAAGGTCTTTTAACTCTTTGGAGGTGACCCCAACAGGCTTCTTCAGTTTCGAATTACTGGGGTGGGTTACGCGCAGGACGCTTTATGAGGACCCCTTTTGCCCTCAACACTTGTGTTTAGGCATAGAGGGTTAATCACCGGACTGACGTCAACATATACGGCGTCCCCATTTTCTGCTACATTTTAGAGCTCCTGAGTAGACGTCGCGAGTAGACATTGCAACCGTAGCCCTCACTTGAATCTTTCAATCAGTCCTGATATGTGCTTTGGTTTTTGCCGGCTAATCCTGTTTTTCACTCTATTGCAGAAGGTGATCGAAATAGGGGCCTTTTGAGTTGGTATCATCGTTAGTATAACAGTCGTGAGGTCGGTTAGCTGCTCATCTGAACACTTACTGAAATGGTTATGATGTAATAATACCAACACTGCTATTTCCGTTACTACTACTACTACTACTACTACTACTACTACTACTACTACTACTACTACTACTACTACTAC
>QNGE01001440.1:89217-119703 GCA_008508345.1 Paragonimus westermani | reverse complement strand
AGGAAGAGATGCCAACCATCTTCCAACCCCCAACCTGGAGGACCAGGAGACTGTGGTTTGTCAGACCTCTACCTGTTGGCCTGCCTGGTATGAGTAACTCTGTCCAGTTAAGCCCAAAAGGTCATCGAGATGCGCAAGCCGTCACACCACGTTTGAAAGGTTGGGTAACTGTGATATACTTGGCATCCGTGTACGAGAAAGTTGGGGTTTTACTTCACAACATATTTTGCATCCTGAGTTTACGTTTCTCACACCTTCGGAAGATAAAGACGTTACTGAGGCTAATGAATTGTACTATGCAGGAGACACCATGGTGACAGAGATCTTCGGAACCCGTTCAAACCCGCTGTAAGCAGTGCTCCACAGAAAGTGCTAGAGGAAGCGTCTGCCACTGGATGGTCTCTTCCTGGTCTGTAAGTGATAACCAAACGGAAGGGTGGCAGTACTGTTTTCATTCTTTTGAATGCTATCACCTTTTACTCTTCCGGTGTTTCAGTTGGTGAAGATGTAATCAGCTGATCGTTGGCCCGTAAATAACTTGGAATGATTTCCGGCAATGGAATTTTCGCGTCTGCGAATGGCCTACCTGATTGCCTACACTTTTTTCTCAGTGGCGGATTGTTGTCTCGCTGGGCGTCAGCGTTCTAGGGAAAAAGTTACTGATCGACTATTCCGATCAACAGTAACATCAATCTCGACGTCGGATACGTCAGTTTCAACCATCATCAGGGCGTGAAGACTAACAATCGTGAAAATCGACTTAGCGGGTTTTTTTTAATCCTCGAATGTTTGTTTTGCAGGATAGAGAATCGGGAAGGTCTTGTATACCAGTAGCTATGCTTTCCCGACGAATTTTGAAACCTAGAATGAACAGTACGCAAGTAATCTGACGATTGTGTGTTGGGAATTGAAGATCAGAGTCAAATCAGGAATTACTCTTCGGTGTAATAATACTTTTAGTTTCATTGGCAGTGGGCACATAACAGCCACATTTGGGGGTACGATCATTCTCGGATGGGCTCCTTCCACATGTTGCTATGCTGTTCACATAGACAAAAGTATTTTTGATAATCTTCGTGACAATAAGATGGTCGGTTGTTTGAAAACAGGCTACCTCGTTGGCTTCATCGAAGGATGTGCGACAAAACCGGTAGGGGTCACTACATGCTTCGAACCTTGTAGGGTTTTTTGCATTCTCTGATGGGGATTCGATTATATGCGCATTTGGGCTGTAAGCTACTAAACGTATACTTCGCCACTTTCTGGATGAATCCATTTGCCGCGGTAAGGGATGAGCATCAAGGAGGCTTTACAGTTTGGCTGCAGTCCACTACCATTGGTCTCTATATGTTCCGTTAGGGATATCTAGAACTTGGGCACTCTAGAGCGACTTCAGCGGTCCTCCTGTCCTATCTCTATTGATTTGACATTTTCCTTCACGTGGATTCAGTTGTAGCAAGCTTACAGACCCATGAAGCAGCAGGAAAAAATGACGGTGGTTCAAGCCGAGCCGACGATGGGGTTGTTGAGCGAACGACGGTTTCGTATTACGGAATGAAATGAAATCTGTGAAATACGAGGGCAGAATGCCTCAAAGGAAAATCCGCGCATAGATTAGGGTGTACTGATAGCTTAGTTCGATGGTACTCTGATTCTCGATAAGTGACGGAGACGAAGCAATGTCTTTAAGTATTGCTGCCAATTTTTCATCTGTTCTTTGAACAACGTCGGCCAAAGTGTCGTTTTCTGAACTCGATGACCAGCAGATGTGGACCGAAATTTCGTTTCTAGTTTACACATAAACACTGTAGAGTTGATGTGTCTCGGACTTTGTTTATCTCACTGTGCGTGCACGATAGTTGAAAGAGATAAACTAGAAATAAAGAACATTGCTAGGTTTGTACTTGTAGAGCGTAATCTACACTAATTTCACAGACACTTGTCTTTTCTACGTTCTTCAACCGGCCGGCAACAAGTCTCTGAAAATTCTAATGAATTTGGTTTCTCGAGTTGATGGTTTAGGTGCTCGGAGTCTGTGTGCTCAAATTTGTGCACACTGATAGTGTCACCTCAATTGCTGAAGACGTTCATACTGGAAATGCCAAGCGGGGTGAAAAACCACTTGCAGTGGATTCAGCACATCGACGGTTGGCTGTTCCCAAATTTCCAGATGCAGCTTACGAATAAGCTGCCTTGTTCCATCTGATACCATGTTCAATAACCATCCCGCCTCGAAGGCAAAACGATCGATCGGGAGTCAGTCAGCACCCATGTTCGCAAATGTGTGGATGATCGACCGGTTAGTTACGTGCGTTTTTTGCAAGCACATTTTAGATAGTAGCGGTTGAAGTGAACGGAGTTGATCAAAATCCATTTGACACATTCTGTGATCTACCGGTCTGCCAACTATCTACCATTACAGCACTGATGAATAGCTTGCGCAGGCCAGTGAGACAACTCAGCAATCATTTTGTTAAATCGCAGCAGCTTTGGGTGAGTGGTGCCCATGTGAACCTTCTGGGCAAGTGCTATTTGGTTCTTGCTGTCGCTGAATGTAGCAATTGCCGTTGAGGATTTAAACGTAGGTTGACCGAAATCCTGCGCAACAAACGTGAGCACCGCTCCGTAGAAAAATCACGGTTACTTGTCTGGAATTAACAGAACGCTATTCTCACTGACTTATTGTTGTGTTACCCATCAACTTGGTGTCAGTGGGGCCAGAGTAAAAAGACTTCACCTACCATTAACCGGTCACGCCGACCTGGCTGATAGGCTGAGTTTCGATTAGTCTGAACCAAATCGCATGGGCGTCGTGACCCTACTTGTCCTCCTAGCCCTGAAACGTTTACATTGTCGGTATCTGGTACGCCCCCTTCTTCAGATCAGTTCTTTTCAATACAGGTCACAGGTTGCTAATAAATTGACAAAACTCTTTCGGATGACTTGGGAAACTGAACAGATGCTTATCAGCACGTTATTCCCGTTTTCAAAAGGGACCCGAAGTCTACCAGTCGGGTTCAACTTATTAGCTGTTTCGACAACGTATCGGGCTAATGTATCCTGGAAAACCAGAAATGTGAAAGACAGGCAGAACTCCGATCTCATCGGGTGCACACTGACATTTTTACTGTAGTTTTTCATAGATGTTTAAGCGTCGACACTCTTGTGAACTATGTATAACTTTCCAAGATAATTGTGTTCTCTGCAAGTGGGCTGAGAGTATATGAGCGACTCTCTCGGATTTTCGGTATTCCAACAGCGTTTCCTTAGGTTTGTCCGATCTCTCTCTCTTCCTGTTCGACTTTTTCACGGACAACTTCCCTAATACTAAGCTGGCCGACATGCAGACCTCTTGACCACTCATCTCACTGGATAAAAACGCTATTTGAATTGGCTTCATGCTGCACTCCCAGCCTTGCTATTCCTTCTGTTTAACCCTACTTTATCCAGGTTTTTGTTTCCTTGTTGATATTTTTTGTAGAATGTTCCTCGCCACCGTTGGAGTGGACAATGGGTCGAGCCATAGCACCGTTTGATCAGGCAAATGATCGCTGTGAATAAGTTGAATTTTGAAAGCATATTAGTGGACCTCTTCGTAAACTCTACAGCCTCCCATTGTACATGTGCAGTGCCACTGGGACGCCACTGATAAAAAAAAGCGCAACTTAACCAATCGCACAAACAGCCCAAGTGCCGCAACCCTAGAGAAAGACTGAGTATGCGGAGGTATTTCACACTCTATACTTCAATGAAAAGTCGATTTCAAGTCAGCTCCCTAGGGGGAGGATGTTGACAAACACCACTAGATAACTGGCTATTCATTACTGGTTTCATCGGACAACCCAACACAAGTGCTCAAGTAAGTAACTTTCCCGATCGCCTCAACGTATCGCAATCCACGATGGGCACAAGCCTGGGCATTTAGAGTAGAACATTGCAGTTCACCGAAGTAACCATCCTCGACGTCATCGCAGTAATGATTGACACTGATGTTCAACCGTCCTGTGACCGCGAGAAAAGAGGCGAGCACCAGTTTACAAAGATAGGAGAAATGAAACTGATGGAACCTAATGCACAAAGACCTCATGTCGAAACTCAGATTCAAGTATCCTTGCCAGCTAGTAACCCATCCGTAATTGGGAATAAGGGGACATTTTCGGGGCAGCCTCTTTGGGACTTCCGCTGCTTCGCTTCATTAATTATGATTACTTCGCCGACTAATCAGTTAGTCAGCTATAAAATTCACGTCACCTACTCCGATTAGCCATCATCTTTCCTACGCTCCGGACACCCTAAATCACAAGCGTCGCAGTTCAGGAGGTAGGCCTGACCTACCGACAGTCGTCCTCGTTAATTTATACCAAGTTGTTTGTCCACCGACCAAAACGACTGGCTGGTATTGGTGGTTTACTGAGAAGGTTCTGCACTTCGTGTAGCAGTGCAGAGTAGAACCAGTGTACCAGAGATATTAAATTTCGTCACTAGAATGTAGTTCCACATCGACTAGAATCTCTTGTACGAAGTTGGACGGAAAAGGTGAAACCGACCGATCTTCATTCGGTAGTCAAAGGTTGAAGATGATTTACGGTATAGTGTCACTCGGCCCGGTGTTTGATGGTAAAGTGCCTGGGATGTTTCAAAAGTTCTCTCCTGTTCAAACAGGCATGGTTGTGCCCTACCAGTATTCAGTACAGCTTAAATTGAAAGCGTACTCGATCCTCTGTTCACGAATAGGTTCTTCACATGTTAGAATCACCCTGCAAAGAAACGCAGTATCGAACAACGGTAGTAAAAGCAAGATTAGGCTTATCCCTCAAGGGTTGTTGTCCAGTTTACGGAGATCTGTCCGGAGAATGGGGATGATTTTCGCCTGGCCCGCCAGCTGAGTTAGTTTCCTTATTCCGGAACCCCCGCAACAGAATGGTAAGCGCCCTGATGGGAGCAGAATCCACGTTAGGAGACTACATAATCCTGGATCGGTGTGACATATGTCGTTTCTTCCCCGTAGTGATTCCTCATTGCTATCATTTATGGGTTGGGAATTTTCTCAGGTGTTCAACTGGTAACCGGATCCTTTTAACTGGCTGGCTTACGATTATAACGACGGTGGTAGTAAAACCATTGTTTTTCCAATACCGCCAATATGAATTTCCCTAACTTTGACAGTTAGCAGTGAAACAGAAAACCTCATAACTGTTCTGTATGAAGCGATAAAACTGCTTTTCGGATCACGTTGCCGACTGT
Organism: Paragonimus westermani; assembly: GCA_008508345.1. Classification (NCBI taxonomy): domain Eukaryota; kingdom Metazoa; phylum Platyhelminthes; class Trematoda; order Plagiorchiida; family Troglotrematidae; genus Paragonimus; species Paragonimus westermani. Next base: position 114,459 of record QNGE01001440.1, on the reverse strand, counting down.
TGGCTTTACGCAAGCGTGCCTTTAATTTCTGACACGTTCACGTATGTAGAAACCGTTGCGCTCAGATCTATGCAAAAGTCCCGTAGAAACCGCCTAGTTGAGCTTTCGTCAAATTCATAGCTCAATTTGACTCAGCCTGTGTGATCGTGAGGCGTGGCATCATAAATGGCTTATCCAACTCGATGGCGAAGTGATGGCTATCCAGAGACATTAACACAGCCAGGTCTCCGGTTTTGGAAGGGGTAGGTATCCGTTCACCATCATTCCAGCTCACCTTCCGGCATGACCGAGTCAATATTGGCTGGCCAAGGAGACAGGGCAATGATGCCTACAAACTCCTCTCATCTCGTCAAACTTTGACGTTACCCGTATTACCGTCCAGTGTAGATGTGCCCGTTGATAGCCGATGACGAAATCAAAGCTTGGATTATTCAAAGGTAAACAGAAGTTCATTTGCTCGGCGTACTCGCTTCGTTAAGGGTACAGTATTATTGATTATTAACCGAAAAGAAGATCCGAAGCTATCAAAGCTAGCTGGTTCGTCGTTGATAAATTTGAAATTAAATATTTGGAATTCTCTCCCATGGTTCATGAAAAGATCGATCAGGCATCTTATCACGGCCCCCCAAAATGCCCTCATATGATACAGACGTCCGTTCTAAAAATTATGGATAGAGAGAATAGGCTTTTTGTGTTTTAAATTGGTATCTGGGATATCATATTTGAAAATCTGAACATCTCAGCTCCTTGAACTTTATCGTCACGCTCAGGAAAGTGTGAAGTGAACCCTCTCAGCCGGTTATTGGTAAATTCGTTCGGGATGTAAAGAAATCATTTATGCGGGCATTGCGACGGGTAGGAAAAAGGTCGCAAACACTGGATCACTTTCAGTGCTTTCTCATCCCGGTGGAGAGACAACTGACAGTGCTTAAATTAACCACGACAGTATCCGTAAGGCACAAGCACATTTCCATATGCCAATATAATCTCTCACCTTGTTGACCGAATTGGGCGTTAGTTGATCAGAACTCAAATCAAGCTTAGTTATCCGGCGCGTCTGCTGTGTGAACACTGGGCTAGCAAGCCTACTTTTCTTTTGACGGTGCTAACGGCCTGAGTAAATAGTCCTAATTGTATAGCTGTCGTTTTCCATGGGCAACCTCGCGGCAAACTGTCAAGCATTTTCCGGTACATCCCACAACCACTTTGATAAAAATTTGTCAACGACAGTGCGAGTTTTATGTAAAACGATTTACACACCCTTGCTAATCCCACATCTGCATTCTCAATTAGATTTAGCCTGGAAAAACTGAAGTGCTGTAGTTCAGGTTCAATAAAAATTGTTTGAAATGACGGAGAAACTATGGAAGAAATCTCTTCACAACTGTCTCATTTTATGCTAATTCGGCACATTCACAAGACCGATTTAGACAGCTATAAAAGATGTATTAGATCGGAGTACGATACAGGTGCGCACTTTGAGTGACTAAAATGCGCAGTGGCTTTTGCTGTCGCGTGAAGCCGCACTGAACCTCTTCCGCAATGCACAACGGTGACCTCCCCCCACTGATCAGTGTTGTTTTGGAACTTACACATGAGATAATAAGCTGTACAACCGTCTACTGTGTGGTTATCAAACTGATCAGCAAGATTTTGCACAATGCTTCCACAAATAGGACAAAGTGACTTCGTTGAATGAGAACAGCCAAACCAGCCGCAGATGTGCTCGTGTAGCTTCTGGACGTTTCCGTATCACTGCGAGCCAGGCAGGCCCTGTTCCTTCGTTAAAACGCATAAAAATGTGCCGGGTAACACCGTGTTTACCGAGGTTAAATTGTATTTGTGAGCTCTTTCTGATGTTTCCGCACAGTGCGAGCAAAGTAAGTTTAAACAGTGTTTTGATGTCAATATCGAGTTTCTCCAGCCAACCAGATCTAGTAGCGACGTGCACCGACCTAGTGTGAACACGTTCAATGGTTACGTAGACATTCGTGCCCACCTCCCACTGTCCAGTTGGTACATCTTCAAATGATCTGTGAAACACAGACAACAAACAGACTTTAACCGCTATCGTCATTAGTCAGTCACTGACGGTTCGAGAATTCACTGCCTGCTAATCCATTCGTGACTTTTTTTACTCGGTGGCCCACGACTTCGTGGTATCTACATATCTCATAAGTATTAGATGGTGGGAGAAGTCTGCTTTTATGTCCCCATTGTTCTATAGAACCCTGTATGGCATGCTACTCAATGGTCAATTTCTGTCGGTTATTTGCAGGATGGTTCCCGGCGTCGATCACCTGGTGGTGTTTTTCTGAATCTCATCAAGAATTCCAACAATGTCGCAGATTTAGAAAAAGCGAAAATATTTGCAACAACAAAACGTACTAAGGAATTGTCGAAACGGTAAGCTGGGAATGTCGTTTTGTCTTCACAACCATTTCGTACTTAAAAACAGTAGGCTGTGTATAACAGTGGCACTTCGACATCGCATCCGTAAACTGTGGCTCTGTTTTAAGAGCATCAAAAGGTCATTGTATACAAATGAAAACAGAAATGCATTGTGAAACATTCCTATGCATGCGTTTATCGTTGGTTACGGTTTATCAGTTCAAACATTCGTGTTCATTTTAACGGTCTCTCGTGGCGGTACCATTTGCTTTCATTCATCGCTATACCTAACAATATATCTCTATCACAGATGTGCATCATCCATTTGACTCTAGTCAGGAATCTGGTAATGACCTGCGGTTTCTAGTCTTATTCTCTCCCACTAACCTATAGTGTACATGGAAATCATACAGCAAAACAATCCACAGTTTGTACGGGCACGATGCTTTCCAGTAGGAATAGGGAGCCGAGTTAGGGGCTGTACACTGTGACATGGATTAATAAATCTAGCCTGTGGTGTAGCGACTTGAAACGTAGGGTCCATGTATTATCGGAAGGCAGTAATCGTCGCGGATGCATGCAGCCCTTGCAAACCAGACATCTAAGTTAACTAACACACTGTGAAGTTAAGACGGATAGGACTCGCTGAATCGAAAGTCTTCTAAGATGAATCCGACCATACAGACCCGTCCAACTAAAGGAATTCATTGTCAAGGGAGTTAATTTCGCGCATTCCTCTTTGTACTGGAGCTGTTGACCAATGTAACCTTCAGATCACCCAGGACGCCGTTTGGGTCGAAACAAGTCGGTCCTAAATCCCTCAAGCGAGCGAATTGTGCCTCATGGAACCGGTTATAATCGTGGGCATTAGCTTCTGCCTACAGTTTTATGATAGAGAAACACTAACCGAAAGAGGGCAGCTACTAGGGTTTCCTTCATGAAGGCTACCGGAGAGGCAAGCTACACTGTGCTTCGAGAAGTAAACACGAAGTCCTGTTTGTTCCGAGTATTAGCGGTACCCATACAAATGAGTATTCATAATGGTAAACTTGTTTACATAAAGGCACTTGTATATGTAATTCGTTCTATCAAATTTTCGACGCGAATTTGACGGTGGTACTGATCGTTGTGCGCACTGGTACTGTGAACCGCTTCTCGTGTTACCATTTTCGTGTTTGGAAACAACGTCATGTGTAATGTAGCATTTCACTTCCCAAAATTTTTGAATTGGTTGTTATTCTAGAACGTCTGAACGAAAACTGGTTGAATTTACTGTGCGTCACATGGTGGTGATTAGATTGATCAAAAGGTTGTCGGAGCGATATTACGAAAGACAGCAATCTCAGTTCCATCCTATCGGTTAACACGGGTAACCTATGTTGTGAATTTTCCAATAAAAGTTACGCTGGTAACATTGGATAGTAGGAAACTGATTCGATCGTGCGGCTGTGTACTGGCGGTTGGTTGTATATTGGCCAATCAGTAGGCTCAGGCACTGTCCTCTTTGTATGTATGTTTACGAGGTCGTTCGGAGGGTTGACTGATATAGCAGGTGTGATATGACCCCTGTCGCTCTCGCTGGGTTCATTCAGTATCGCGTTACGCTTGCTCAGGTGTGTGATTAAGCCTGCCTAAACGGATCAGAGGTTTGCACCATTATCTCCTCTTGTGTGGTATAATCTGAAACCAACTTAACTAAGCGTAACTAAGAGTTCACACCCGCGAAGTTTTTATGATCTGATAACTCTAGATACCTGGAAGTCTGTAATAATGAAGCTTATTTTTTCTACGAATTTTCAGCTGGAGAGCGACTGTACCTCAACATATGTTTTGATCGCGGTACCTTTTCTGCATACTCAGTAAACGTATTCTTCTGGCCCTCTTGTTTGAGAGAATTACATCAGTTTCTCTGTTTCTTTACGGCCTGCTCATACAGTCGTCGCCGACAAGCTCGGCGCCTGCGAAACCTCCAGTCAGGATCTGTCAACGAACTTGGACAATTTCGGTCGGAATTTACATCTGTGGAGTATTCCGTTCAGGCCAACTCCGCAAAACACGAGGACATATGTTCCAAGACGGAAGCAGATCCTCAGCCTATGAATTCCTTTGAAGAAGGTGAAATATCTTCCTTTGAAGATGAAGAAGATGAGTTTTCGGCTGAAAGATGATTCATAAAAATGGAAGGATTTCATCCACTGTAAACATATGCAAAAAATGATTGTAACTTGTTATTTTCAGCATTTCTTCACGGTTCCAGTAGGCTAAAATAAGTGAATTTGACTGTTCAGAAAAAAGGTGCGCTGTAACCTATCGATTCACCACTGCGACACCGATCATTAAATCCATGACGTTTGTGTTAGTTAGCTTCGCGGGAAGGATTACATCCGCATCACACTCTTTAAAGAATCCGTAGGAGTTGCAGTGTTCAAGACATTGAAGTGCACTGCGATAGAGGCCCGGCGAGTTTATAGTTGGTTGGGGAAAAGCACTCACCCAAACGCCACCACCACACGCTGTTGGTCCGTCCAAACCGTCTGAAGCCCCTGCTAGCAGACCAATCTTGTGGAACTTCTGTGTTGCATATTCGTGTTCATTCTGCTTTAATTCGTACCAGCGTACTGCGGCCGCCAAGGCGAAGTGACTACAGCGACCTCCTAACGGAGTTGTTTCGAGCCCGAATGATGGGACGGTTACCGTGGCTTCCCCACCGAGAAGGAGACAAATTCCGATTGTTTCAGAAGATCCGCATTCATTTTTGCCGTTAGAGACGGCTTTTAGGCAGGCTTCACGAATTGGATCGATGTTATTGGTGTCATCAATCAGCCCAGCAACTAAATCTGCCATTTTTCGTTCCATTGACGTTACTTCCTTCTGAGGGTACATAAAGGGTGGCAAGTGAGAAACAAGTAACGCGTTGTGAATGCGCGAATGTGAAGTTCTATTCGTAGGCATCAAAGCACATACCAACTTCGTATCATTCATGAATAAGATATAAGTATAAAAGCAAACTAAGGATCATATCAAAATGAAATCAACTTACACAATCTTTTATGCGTGTGGATACAAGATATGAAGCAGTGCACCAGAGAAGCTCTGCAAATATTCGTCCTTTTCCACTGGCATCACCGTGGAGAGTGTTTGTCAATACAACAGGGAAAATTGATCTGTGGAGATCGACTGACGGTTGCCAGAATAGACATACCTGGTATACCGAAGTATCCTGTCTATTGGATAGTACGCATTGGTCGCATCAGCATCCATTACAGAAAGATTAACATCTTGAGGCTTCGGACTCCCGAAGATGGATGACGCGGTATTCAACGCCACACTGTTGTTACCGATGATCCAGTTATGCACCCTGTGCGTTCTTGTATCGTCCACTGACGGAGTTGATTGCTCCTTTGTTAGAAATGCTTGAATATTTTGGGGTAACTAAGACCGGAAAAGTTGTAAAAAGGCTGCATTATGTTATAGTAGCGATGGCAGCATATACCAAGTACTGTTACTGCAGAACCTTTGTGGGGATGCGCGCTATAGAAGCTAGAACACCTGATTTGAGTGCAACGGTTTCATACCATAAGTTAGTGTAACAGCTACTACATTTACGTGCGTTTCCAGTTAGATGCTGATGAGGAAAATTACACCCGAATGTTAATGCTCGTGTGCGACGATTCGATGAGACCCTGTCAACAGTCATGGACACGAGATCCTCAGTTTAGGCCTTCGCTATTGACTGGTTTTACCAGGAGTCTTACTGTTTTCCGTTCAAGTTGGCCCGTTAGAAAGGCATCAGAATATCAGTGTCCCGATCTATCATGAGTGGTGTTATAAAAAAAATGTACAAGGTGGTCAGACCAGTTTAAAGGGGAACATCGGTGGGTAAAGGGCTGTACTCAGTGAGATTTTCTCTTATTTCGAAGGTCCGATAGCTTTACGTGTCACGAGAACGTACGTTTGTTAACGCTTCGTAAAAGAAACATCAAACTATTTTAGGACCTCAGATAAACTCCAATAAGCGTTGTGTCAACAATTCGATCCGTGAAAGTGAGGTCACTTTTCTTGTGTAGTGTACAGCCACCCGAATGTATAGGCATGCTTAGATAAAAGCGTAATGTCCGAAGCCATATCAAACTGTATCTGTGAAGGCAACGGTGAAAAATTTTCGACGATTGGCAAAATTGTACTTAAACCTGGCCAGAACACGTGACGACTTCGCAAGATGTCTCTGATTCCGCGGTTTCTTCTGATTTGTGTGCGGTCAGTTAGAGGTGGGCGGCCACCGGCAAAGGCCTTCTTTGTAGCCCCATTGACTGACAGGCGTGCTGTTTGAACAGGCAAAGAGACAGCGTCGTTCGCCACCATTTCAAGAAGCGGTTGTTGGCTTGTTCACGACCATATCCATGGGCTGGCGACGTGGAATTGGGGCCACACAAAGCGAAAGCATTTGGATTGGTTTTCGTCAACAATTTGGGTCTGAGCCTCATGCACTAACGGTTGGCAGTGCTGATAAGTGAAGCTTAATGGTTCACCTTGCTCTTAACCGATATGAGACACTGGCATCGTGTGGTGAATATGGTGACTGCTCTACCAAACGTCTTCAAGAGCAGCTTCATCATCTCTACCAACGTACAAACGCGAGAAAACTCCCATTGGATGAAGTCAACATATTTCACATGTCCACATACACTGAGGCTTCGGACAGGTTTGGACATTCAAACGACACTGCACGAGCTAGATTCGACCACAAACACGATCTCCAATCGTCTTCAGCACGATCCAAAGTGACGCTGGAAATCGGGTGGTAATGCCGTTCGCGATTTGAACGGGGTCGGGTCGATTGCCGTATGGGACCGAGAGCTGGAGTGGAGTAGTGAAGCACCCAATAGTTTCATTTATGAAACTGCTACTGTTGCAGTTTCCTAATCTTAAACTGGTTTACGGATAACGTCATCCTGAACTAGGCAGATGGATAAGGGAAAATTACTCAGTTGCCACGTCAATAGCCACCAACAACTTGACCGAATATCCTGACTAAATGCCCTAAATACAAACCGACTGTACACGACCCAAGAGTTTCGGTGCGGCCATAGAGGAGACAGAACTAGTGGTTACCAATAACGCATGCGCTCAGCTCAACCTCTGATCTGAAAACATCAGCCAAAGATGCTATTCTACAGAAAATTGTGGCTGAATCTTATCGTGAATGATATTAAGTACATCAAGTTTGACCACGGATTCGCGTTCTCATGATTAGGTTTACCCTCCCCTAACGATAATGTGCGTCAAAATGTGTGCTGTCATCAACTACACAATGATCATACTTTGAACAGTCAGCTTTCGTTATCGCTGAGATTATACACCTCAGCGTTAATTGTCTGTCGCTTCAACAGCATAACAACATAACACGAACACAGTCAGACAGACAGATCAAATTAATCATCTCAGGACCCACAAGTCCGACGTGTCTTCAGTGAAATGAAAGCATCAACTCCAAACCGCCATCAGAAGTATCTTCACTTACAGTCTGTACAGTCCTAGAAAATTTAGCTTGCGAACAAACGACACTCGTAAGGGGTGCGTTACGCCCAGTTAGACCAGTACTCACGTGTATCAACGTGTTATCCTAGTTCGTAATTCTCTAACTGAAACCCGTATGATGTGAATGCTTCGTGCCGACCCACAGTAAACGGATATGTCGTTTATCAGGACGAAACAGGTTTCCAAAGGACAAAGCACCTCAACCTGAACAACGTTTTCGCACGAGCTGTCCACGCCGGTCTCGGTAACGCAACAAGTTGCCTTCATCACGGATAAAGTGGTCAAATAAGACATGTTGATAGGAAGCGGAACGACATGGCTCAGTAACGAGGCCACAAAACTAAGAGGAGCCAAGCGACGCTTACTGTTTTCACGGCATGGCTAAATACGTCACGCCAGTCCACAAATGGCGCGATAAACCTAAAAACAGCATCACGTGTCGCAGATTCTATGGGGAAATTGTTCGGTACTGATCAGTCTTTTGGTGACTTGCAAATCTGCTACGTTCATAAGCGCAGCTTTTTATTGTCGGTTGAAAAAACAATCGTGGTGGCACAATCCGTTAGGAAAATATCGTCTTATCCATTTGGACTCATCGGCGTAAGCTGGTTCCCAGTCCAGTATTGGCTTTCAAACGTCGAAGCGGTTACAGAGGGGGTTTCCGAGCAGCCCGGTTTTATTGGGCGTGGTGGCCAAAGCACTTGTTCGATGGGGCTGAGCGACTTTACTGGGAATGTATGCACACTCCTTCACCGGTGTGTTGCACCCGTTCGCTCATCCGGCACGATTAGGGGGCGTGGCCGTTCCGTAATCCCTTTGATCTTGACTGCGGATTCTGGTACCCGGATGGAATTCTGGAATGTATACCACGTTCGCGGAAAATAGGTTTCGAGAAGTGCGCCAGTTCCAATCACGTCTATGCAAGCGTCCGACGCGAGACAGCCACTAAGAGCGAAGAAAGCTGCCTCTCGAAAGTGGCAAGAATGAGTCTCTGTTTCCGATGACACCCCGAATGAAGTAAGTAACGGTCTGGTGTCCTTACGAATATGATATTGATGGATTCGATTCAAGCGTTCTATACGCGCAAACCTCTCGACGACCATGTACAAGAGAGCAAAAATGGGATGGTTGAGGAGCCGTCGTCATGTGAGGTGGAACTGCTTGATGACAAACGTTGAAAGTTATTTTGTATCACCGTGTTGGAGGACTCGGGGTACGAAGCAGCCACTCTAGACCGATTGTTTTCACGAGGAGGTTTGATATTGTCACGCTTTCTGGAATGTTATCCACGAGTTTGTGGTTTCCTTATCAATATCCAATGCCTAGTTTGCCCATCTTTTTCCATCAATCGCTTACCAAAATTCATTGCGTGTATTTGACATACGGGATGGTTAGTTCTGTGCATATGCGATGGGCTGGTCATGCTGGCCCGACCGAACGTTGACAGCAGCCTTGGTAACTCATGATTTTTGTTCTTTATCGGTGTTCTTCAGCTGGTGTTTGTGACTTAAGAGATTTTTGGCCGTATGAGCACACAGTTCGCAGTGGATTTTGCTCGTTTCAGATTGAACACTACTCATTCGATCGTAGTCTTTGTCACTCGGCTTGGTTGCTTCGAAAGGAAGCACTAGACTCGAATTTCGCCCTTATTAGAGCTCATCCTTACGCAGTGGGCCTGCCCAATGGCTTACCCGAATGCAAGGGCTGTAATCGAATGGGAGTGGCGTTCAATTTGAAATAATCCAACCCCCCCAGATGCAATACAAACTATGAGGATTACTCGGATGCTTTAACGAAGTACGTGACCTTAACCTAGCTGAGAAGTTCGTGGTCGTGGGGTTGTCGATTGGAGTTAACAGGATCTACTGTGTCCCCTATCGAGACGATAAGGTAATCTAAACACGATTCACACAAGGTTGTGGTTGGGCGTTTAGACCTAATTGATTGGTCACGTCTAGTGTGAGGTTAGTGTGGCTGCGTTTAACAGGCTTGTCTCAGAAACACGAGGGTCGGAGTGCGAATTCTGGCTCGGACAAGGATATGCACTACTGATGAGCTCTAGCAAGAGCGAAACTCGAGTTCCTTTCGAAACGGCCCAGCCGAATGGCTTATCCAGCTGCAAGAACTGTGATGGAGTGTGGACGGTGCTCAAATCGAAAGTCAAAATTCCCGAAATTCAGTACAAACTGTATGTGTACAGCAGGCTGTTTCGAGTCCCGTCGTTCTAGTTACCTTCAACCCCAACCTCGTTTTCTGCCGTAAATGCCTCATGATCAAAATGGGCGGTATGCTTATTCTCCTGCGACTTTAAATTCTCAGACGTTATTATCGTTTTCCTTTCCAATATGACACGTATCGAGAAGGCATCGTAGGCAGCGAAGCACGTAACGTTCACTATTTCTCGCGGTAAATTAAATCCTCAGTGAACTCAATCGCAGGCAGTTATTCAAGAATCGACAGATATGCGATACCATATTTGCTACAGATGGCGTTAATCTCAGTCTGCTTGGTCTGACCTGTTTCCGACCAAAGATGTGACAGTCTACCGGTGCGTTCCGTATCCAAAACTGCAGTTCTGAATTACGTACGTAAAGATGATAGATCATTCTCGTGAACATCACGCAACAGTGTTAGATGATAACCCGGGTTATTGCAAGATATAACAGACTACGTCCAAACGCAAAACCACCTGACAACGGAGGTCAGATTCAAATGCTGCCCAAATAAAAATGAATCGGTCGCAACAGTTCAGAATAGTACAATCGGTAAACGTCATCACAATCATTACGATTGCCATAAAGTTCAACCACCCTGTAGGTAGTACTGCAGAATTCTCGATAATTTGTTGGGGTTCCACTAATAGCCTCATTCAACATCCGAGGACCTCTTGTCCAAGCCCATCGGGAACGATTTTTCGCCTAACTCGACCTAGCCGGCGCCTGTGTACAATTAAAAGCCGAAAAAGACTCTAAACAGGTCCTCGCGATTAATTTACATCGTTACGGATATCAGCACAATACACTAAGCTCTGGAGTTAAAGCACCTGCATCCCTCCATAAAGTCGCGGTTTGTTAGGGATTGCTGCCTACTTAAACAAAACCATTATCACGAGCACGAATCTGACCGACTTACCACAATTGTCGGACAACGTTCAGGTTCGTTTAGGATATTTCGGATCACATCTTTGGGCAGAAAAACGAAATAGTTTCATGTGTTCATTTAGATTATCCTTTCATCTTAATTCGGTAAATATCGAGTCAATTCGCCAGATGTCACCAACCAGCGTGACTACCCTGAGTTAGTTCTTTGGATTACACTGCCTTTACACCAGCTACACATAAACGCTGATGCCTTCTAACTACAATCCCGACAAAGAACGGCAGGTGGAATTGAACTACTCAATACCATCGAGCTTTCCATTTTCAAATTCAAGTTCATAACCAACAGCACAACTGTGCCTGCTAACTTGTGGTGCCAAGAGTCATATACGATTAGTAGTTATTTGTTCACCAACGGGTGCGTCACCGTGCATTCGGGTTGACTGCTGTGACAAAGGAATTCTAGTTAGTCTAGGTGCGTAATTGTTGTATTCGTCATGATCACTGAGCTATCTCCGGTTTACTTTGAAAGATTGATGAATGACTCCAGACTCAATGAGACAGTAAAATTGCAATTGTAGAATAAATAAGAAGCGATATTTCTAGGTAGTTTGACATATGATTATCAGGGTGTTCAAAATGCTAGTGACAAACGCAATAACGCTGGAAATTTACTTCATTCAGCAGGTCGTATTGTTGAAGCACTTCAAGACATCGATTAGTACGGAGAGATGCGGGAAATTGTGGGTTGATGTATGTAGGTCCGCTAGCAATGTATTGGATAGGATCACCGATTACGTCCGAGATTATCAAACAGACAACCTGTAAATGAAAAGATTCAATCCGCATATACCACTCGACTTTGAAAGTGTATTTCAGTGATGGTTAACTCTTTCAAACGCACCGTTTATTGGTTTTCATGAGTCTACCATTGATGACTCAAAAAATCGGACTGTTAAGACGAGTGTATAGTAATGGTTGTTTTTATCAAACAAAATGCCATCATAAGATGTCCGAAGTGAGTCATTTGTATCGACCTATTAATTCATAATACCACCAGTGGTTGATGTGTTCAACATATCGCAAAACTTGTGCAGCCTCCAAGCCTAACAAAAAACCGAAGCAAGAGGCACACTGCAAAGAACACTCTTTTATCAATCGCATGCGCCCACCTTGGAACAACGTACCAGAAACTGTCGTAAGTGTGTCACCAGTAGAATTTAGTCGCAAACTCGACGCATATACTTTGGGCACCAAACTGAATATTCAAACAACCTGTCCATCACAATCACTGTGGTAAAATGGAGGTAGCCTCTACTCTCCATTGTTGTGGTCATCCACCTGTTGTCTGCTGTATTCGTTTGTTGCATGCTTGATAGTCAGTGGCTGGGTTTCTGCTCCACTTGTTATCCTCGATCCCCTCTTTCACAATCTCTCTGTTGTCGACCCCTTGAAACTGAACCGTCCAACATAGATCCAGGTGTGCATAAGTTTTCTCAACATCCTCTCATCTGTAAATTTCTTGTGAACGGTACCCTAAAACTAAGGCTCTGTTTGGGACCTCTAGAGTGTTAACCAACAGTCGCCGGAGTCGGACTCAAAACGGATTTCTTAATAACGTGAAAAACGTTAATTGAGTAAGTTATGCTTGTGAGTATGGCCAGTGCGTGTAGTGAACGTCAAATACCTCGTGGCACCATCGCGACAGTAGGTATGCGCTATAAATCTTTCTGTAGTATGTATAGTTGATTTAATCAAAGGTCTAGTGCATAAACTTGTTAGTCCGTCCAATTACTCAGGAAAACAGACTCAGTAATGACGATAAATTTGTTTGAATTTTATACAAAATCTGAAATAGCCAATTTACTTTCTGTGTTATAAATCCTAAGTATAATTCAAAAGTAAGCAAAGGGACGATAAAGTCACTTACCTGCGCCGGATAGGCCAAGGAGGCTAGTCCGCCAGCCTTCAATTCATCCAGGCAACTCCGAACTGCATTCAGCTAGGAAAATGATGTGTGTGCGTGACGCCTACAAACGGAATTTACTTCGGAGATGTCAGCACCTGCGGAAGAAACCAGCTTAATTGTTGTCAGAACGTCAGTCAGCGGCAAGCGGCCTTAGATCCTAACCGGCATTATTCAAAAGACTTACCTCCACGAAAACCCTTGGGAAGAGTAAGCAGGGCCGAACCACCACCAGTTAGACAGACTAAAAGTAGATCGTTAACTCCAAGAGAAATTGCTGTTTGAGACATCAATACGGAAGCTTGAACCACTTCCTCGTTCGGAAGGTTTGTACGAGGTCCATAAAAAAGGCGGATTCTTGAGTTGTGCCTCAGCGAGTCTTCACCAATTCCCAACAGCGCACGACTCGAACCTGAACAGCTTGACGATATTAAGAAGACTTCAGCAAAGCGAATATCAACATGTGAAAAGAAGGCTACCACTGGTAACCCATTAAAGATTCACATGCGGAATAAACCGGTCCTGTTACCACACACTGCTCATTCGTAATGTTCGGGTAGTGTATGCAAAACAAACAACTTTCTGGAATACCTTAAAACAGATTGACCGGTAGGCCAATATGATGTTACCCAAATATCGAGCCTTATAACTGTTTGCAAGAACAAGTAAGCAAGTTTTACAATATAGTTCCTTAACACTGGGTAATTTAGTTATAAACCTAGTGAGAGCTCAACCCAGTGCGTTGGACGTAGGTCTACAATAGTAGGTCAGCTGTGGGCCTCCTCGGTGTATAGAATTTTCATCCTCATCATTTAACCATGGTGGTGCAAATCGGAGAAATGATGCTGCCAGAAACATGACATTTTTGTTTGTACAAGATGGCATTACAAATGAACGACGATTCCGATCAAAAGATAACAACCGGAACCTGAGTCAGCCAAATCCAACCTATGAATATAGATGTAGATGCGGAGCATTCTACATAGGCAGGACTGAGCGCCAGTTGCGAACCAGGGTCACGGAGCACATCCCGAAGTGGGTCAGGAAACAGATTACGCGCATAGAAATAAGGAACTTGCATCGTCCATTCTAATGACGCAACACCAATGTGACCCCACAACGGCATTTCGCGTTATCTACTCAACGCTACACAGGCGAACACTGCGCTATGCCGAAGCGATTGCAATCCGAAAGTTCAAACCCGCGTAGTTTGTCCAGTAACAACTGTTTGTAGGGTTGTCGCTACCTTGGTAGTGACAGTGATTCTGCACTCTGACAATTGGCTTTCTCTGGTATCTTGTTCGCTTTCTCATACTGATATATAAATGGTCTGTAGTATGCACTCGTAAAGAAGCAGCGAAATTTGTCCGGACATAAATCATGCAATATCAGCCTACTGTCTTCTTTATTCATATTTTTAAGAATTTGCTCTGTTTCCTAACATTCTGCGGAGTTATTGTGAATCAGTAAACTTGCGTGATGATTCGTACATTAAACTAAGCAAATTGCATTGGTGCGTTTCCAGAGTTCTAATAAACGCATAGCCGAAACGCCGCTACATATGAAAGCATTTACGCACACCTTGAGATTAAGCAATGTCTTGCCTGAAAACTCAGACACCACAATTGTCTTGCTGGAAAACTTACACACTGAAATTTTGTTGAAACACACCATATACTAATTTGTATTGACATCACTATCAGAAACGTAAATCACTGTGGGCTTTGCGTTACTCAGTCACTAGTGGGTTTGGCGATATGTTTAATCAGACTCCATGTGCAAGGCTCAGTGTTCTGTACGCTGATTCTGAGACTTCCGCTCCAACCGCAATCGTCTCTCCGAATTTTTAGTCGGCTTCATGGAACCAGTTATCGTGACCAAGGTTTGCGGTTATTACAAGCTCACACAAAATGTGTGATCGAAGACAGCGCCCATGGGAGGTAAGTACCGAAATCTGACTTTGATACCAAGTGGGCCGTATTCAAACGTAAGGTAATTAGTGAGAGATAGTGAAGTAAATTAACTACAGAACTATCCAGCATAGCAGTTGTGACAATATAATCATCTGTCTTTGATCAGTGCCAACTGAAGTACGCGTCATAACCGGACCACATGTGTGATCATGTTGACCACGACTGAAATTGAGCAAATCAGATGACTGATATTTGGTCTCTACGATGAGCATCCATGCCGAGTGGTAGCAACGGACTCGCATCTGGAGCAACTAGTACTGCCATAGTTCTCTGTATGCATACGCCTTGTATATGAACCATCTGATAAACGACAGTTGATGGGGAAAAATAGAACACCTATATGCAAAGACGTGACACCTCTCCTCGGGGCGTACATTGCATAACACGAATTACAACAGAATAGACATCCTCAGTTGTTAAGTGATGTTTAACATATGCTGTCAGTTGTATTAAAAATCCGTGACTGATTACCTCGGTTGGAACATAAACTTTATAAGACTGACGGAAAATTTTTGCAAAAAAAGTTCCGCTACGGGCCGCAAGCGACAGTAGTTGACCCTAGTATCAGGCTAGTGGGGCTGTGGTCAACACGGTTGCCTCATGGAAGCGCGGCCGGAGGTCTAATCCCAGCAATCACAGGGATACGCATTATTGACAAGCTCTAGCAAAAACGAAAGTAGTCTAATGCTGCTTTTCGACAGAGGCTGGCTCGTATGTCTGAATGTAAAGGCTGCGATCAACTGTGAATGACGTTCAACTTCAAGTCAATCAAGTCCCCGACTACTCACCAGTAAACACGATCAGCACAAAGAAAAGCTTTGCGCGTTAAGGAATCCAATTCTACTGCCGATTGGGTTATTCAATTCGACACTGCCTGAAACAGCAACCTGTCCACAACTGTCACTTAGGAAAATATAAAATATCTCTTAAGATACTTCGATTCAATAAGTGGAGTGAGAAATCCAGGGAGTCTGCATTTCAGTCTTGCTCCTGGAATAAGTTCGAGCGTAATGTAGTGGTCTTGATAGGTGTGAGAACATCAGAAACGATCTGACAATGAGAGTGAACCATGTTTTCGAAAGCGAACCTAGTTGTATGGACTGACGAGAAACAATCATGCTAGTCCATCGTCTGATTGAACCAGTTCCGCAAAAATGGCAATTTGTCACTGGTCACATTTGGAGCATCCCAGTTTAGACCGCATAAATAATCAAAAAGGTAGCAACAATTAACGCCAGGTTCCCAGTATAAATGTTATGGGTTTTGAGATAGCCTAGAACGGTCAGTAGGTATAAATCATTGACTGCGTAGCAGAACAGTCCCAGTCGAAGAATGGTCCTGCAAGAAGATGGATACATGAAACCACAAAAAGTGATGGCCACAGATGAATGGGAAATGGAGTTCGCTTCAAAGCCCTTGACATGGAGGACCGACTGAGTGGCAACATTATGTGAGTCGGACCTGGGATTCACAGCCTTGTTTAAACAGGCGAATTAGCTTCGGTAGTGATCTACTACACTGACATCCAGCACCACAGCAGCACCGTCACGAACCGTGATGATATCGAGCTTGGTCAACGAGCTCACAGTTGGTACTCGTACATCCTCGAAGGCTGCGTGGCCCAGATTGTGCAATCGTTTCGCCAGGTCCTTGGTCATATGGTTGTTTCATCCAGCATCGTGTGAGGTTGTGGTCGGTGATTGGTGAATGCCTTACACTTCCAAGTGAACGGGATACCGAGACAGGTCACAGTTTCTGAGGCATTTGGTGAGTGGATAATGCCGGAGCCAAAATTAGTAGACTCGCCAGCTGTAGCTGTTGAGTTCTGCTTATGATCGCCATAGATAACTGAGTTGATCTTCAGTCCGGATAGCTCCAAAGCATTAACGGCGGCTGCAACATTTTCGGAGAGATGCGCGGAATTATCAGCCAGGAGAATCAGATCATCGGCGCACGCGAAACCCCTGTACCGTGGGATTGACAGCCAAGCTTCGGTCGAGATAAAACCAACGCCTTATCCACTGCCATGAGATACAGCAGCGGCGACAGTGGATCGCTCTGACGGAAGCCACCCAGGGACCGAAGGACGGCTACGTTCAGATAAGAACCAGCAATGTGATGTGTTATGAGTGGAGGAGCACCGAAGGCTTGGGCCTATCTGACGATTGAGTCCTACGAGACAGAATCGAACGCATTGGATACGTCAATACAGACCGCACAAAGGCGCGGTGCATGAGTTAAGAGACAGCACATAGGGTAGTATGATCACCTCGAAACAACCATTAAGGTGTAGGAATGCGAACTGAAAAGCAGGCAGTTACAAACGTGTGTTCCAATGTCCACCCAATATCTTATAAAGGCAGCGTATCAACGCCGAAGATACAGTGATAGGTCTCGAATCGCTGAGAGAGAAAGGGTTATTCATTTTCGGAACAACCGTGATGCGGGAGTGGTACAGACGAATTGAGCAGTCTCTATTTAGCAGGAGCAGGTTGGAATATCCAGTCAAGGCATCAGCATTTAAGGAATTCAAATGCTTGGCCAACAATTTACCCAAAGCAGGGGCGGTATTTTCCGTGCTCTTCAGAGTTCGGGAAACCTCTACAGTGGTCGGGTCGACGAAGGACCAGTCCAGAGGCAGGATCATATGTGATGTTCGCTCATCAACGTACGGATGAGCCAATAATACCTTGGACCAGTACACCTTGGGATTATGCAGGAAGCCACGGTTCGTCTTGTAGGCAGTCCTCCAATTTCTAGATGAGACAGCAAAAGCAGTATCTTTGTTTCGCTGGTGGTACGAGGTCCGAGTCGTAGCACAGTTAGTTTTCCGTATCTGCTTCCTGGTAGTATACGTTCCCGCATCGACCCGAGCACGTCGTCCAGTGACCAGCAGCTAAGTGTATGGGAAAGCTTGTGAAGCGTGAACGTTTTGCAGTAGCTTTGTCAATATCACTGTGGGAACGCCTGCATGAAGGCCGCGGGCAATTACCAGCAGTTTATCCCTGTGTAAGAAGGCCTCGCTGTTGTTGATGTTTGGGCCAAACAGGAAAACCACTCAGAGTGTTCAGCAGCTTGGGACTCAATATCCAAATTAAAGTTTGTCTGTGAGATGATGGTTGGATGGGCAATGGGGGAAGTATTTTTCTGCCAATTCACAGTATGCGCGTCCCGATGCTCTCCAGAGTACCGCCAGGAAAATGTAACAGGATCCGGTGATTAAGTTCGCGCCGAGTGGAGCACGGATAATCAGCGTAGGATGCGAACCGAGTAGCCTTCGTGTTACTAGTAAACCTCACATCCACTCGGTCAGCAACCCTAGGATCAACAGCCGGTAAAAGTCCACATTTCAGGAGCAAAGGATTCACATCAGTCGTCTAAATGACAGAAACAACACACATTTGAAAATCTAAGTTCCCAATCCAGTTTCCTATTTTCTGAAATTTAAGTGAAAAAACGTGAAAAAAACTGTTGCTTGCATCAGATAATTTCGAACAATACAACTGTTGTAAGGTTAAATGAACCATCCCACATAAATGGTTAATAAAATTGATAGGATTTTATACTACTAGCAGTCTAATATTAAACGTATCTTAGGCTGTCCACTATACAGTCCATCACAATTCCAATGAATGGGAAAACCAAATGAATGGCCGTGAGTACTTTCGCGGTACTGATGAAATACTGTCACGAACAAAAAAGCTGGTAAAACGGGCTGTCAGTCAGAGGATGGCTGGCCGTGATGCCCACAGTAACAGCAGTCCATCAGATCAGACCTCAGTTCGTTACACTAACCACGTAAATGAGCTAAATTACCGCTACTTGTTCAAGCGTTTTTGTCTTCGGTTGGGCCATTTGAAATAATACTGTCCACCAGTGACCTAATTACTTACAATCAAACAACAAGACTAGCATACAAGTTAGAAAGTATACTTAAAATGAACCAAACATTTGGCCATTTGCGGCACCGTTCGTGTTACAATAACAACTCACAATCCTTCATCCGATAACTCGTTCTCAGTAGGTTGAGGAACACAGCCAATCGCAGAATCAATCCGGACTCCAGGAACGTTGAAAATGGCTCTAGGATGCAATATTTTTAGTGGGCAGATATAAGACATTACCTTAACATTCCTAAGGCTGCTTTTCCGATCCCGAAAACAACCAGCCGACCAGTCACATTGTAGACAGTGTTTTGAATTTCAATCTTAGAGTCGTGAAAACGCACAGATTTTGTAACCTTGGGAAGAAATTAGAGGTTAAGGTTAGGATGAAATTCAGTGAAAGCTAGACATACCCCACCAATGGATTAGAACAGCCTCTCACACTAGCTCGGAGAAGCAGCCAACTAACAGTTGTCACGTTTATATTTGCAGTCGGTCGTAATATTGGCTACTATCAATTCAGAATGCCAAGTTATTCCACACGTTCACCGTTCTATGTGAAAAATGAGCCCGAACACTTGTTCAGGCTCGAGACACCGCGCATCATGCTACGCCTCCGGAGTGTCGATTCTTCTCATTTGTAAACCTTTTAAAGAGCGTGAAAGCCTTTGCGACGTCACTCTTTCTGGGGCTCTTCTCAGACAAAGAGAAACCAAAGTTACTAGATTATCCATTCCTTTGAGTGGGTCAGCGTTGAACTCTCTACAGAGGTTGATCAAATTTTGTTAGACCTATATGTGCGTAGTGCTAAGAATACGGTAGTAAGTAGGCCTCATGCAGATGCAAAGGAAACACCGATTTTCTCTGTACTAATGTCCGGATGATGCACTTATTTAACGTTTTAAAGTTTGGAATGATTTGGGTCCCGAAATCCTCCACAAGTGATGCTACTCTGTTCTCAAATGAGCCTGTATGTTTTTCATAACAACTCACGGTTGTTGACTGTATTCGGCAGGATTAAGTTGTAAATCCTACTGTGCATCCCACTTATAAATTCGTCAGTTCTGTCGCACGAAGTTCTTCGTTGAGTGCCCTACTTGGTTGACATCATCTGTGAATTATTAAGCTTTCGCGTCCAGTCATTGACGTATGTTAGGAAAAGGAGTAGTCGTAAAGCCGATTAAGAAGGAAAGCTGTTATCGCTGGAGACTAGGTTGGATTTGACTGGCCCTAGCCGTACGTAGAACTCCTCAATGTGTAAACGTTTGCATTTACTTAAAACATCGGGGTACGTTGGAAGCACCCGGTTTCAGAAAAATCGATTTACGACACACGAAATAGAATGTATGGCCTCATGTCTCTTAGATGCAGAGAAGGTTGTATGGGTGAAGAACTGTCCTACTTCGGTGTGTCTAGGAAAGAGTCCTAACTTTTCCATAGGATCCCTTCCTGATTTCATGAGAGATAAAGTGAAATGATTTAATATGTTAATTCCATCCGGGTAGGTGAACATCCGCATTCCTTTCGAGTTCCTCATCCCCAGCCTCTGTTCTACTTACGATGGCTATCCCTTTTTAGAAAGGGTAAGTGTGCCCAGCTGAATGGCTCCAAAAACTCGGCTCTTGTTATTCCAAAAAGTGCCACCTTGATCTTTTGTGACACAGCTGTACATTGCGCAGTCGATCTAAAGACATCAGCATAATTCCTGAGTTTTGAGCAACACCGGTACCTCCAAACTCCGATCATAATAATCCATGTTCTCACCTATCACCTAACCCTGAAGAAACCAGGTGGGTCTATTCAGTAGCTTGGAATAGCTTAAAGCACAGGGTAACGGACGAATCCACCGAGGACCCCATCGATAAAATTTGCCGAAAAAATAGGTTAAATAAGAACAGTGTTGTGAATAATTGCAGGCTACTGATTAGGACACATTGAAGTGTTTCTGAGCATCGATTTAAGTGATCCAAATGTCCCCAGTTTGCCAAACGACACTTACTGACTTCACCCAGCAGAACAGATAAGGACTTCGCATTTTGTGACCACGTCGGCATCCGACCACCTTGTGGCTTTAACCAATTATCGGTGGTCCTCGTGTGAAAACGCTCGGACCGTATACGGATTAAGTGACCCTACCATGGCGAATTCCACGGTTTAATCAACTCACCAATTGGTCGTGTTTTAAAGGATGAAAACACGCTCCAGCGAACAATCATGTCGCCCCAGCCACTGTTTCAATCAACGTGAACCAATTTATGAAGACAAAAACAGGAAAATATTGCAAATCCGTTCGCATCTTCATTGCACATACACCACATCCGAAATATCGAGCAGAATTGACCACGTGAAGGTATTACATATCTTTCAGTTCAAAGAAAACCGGGCATTTGTAAAACACAAATGACACAGGTTAGTAAAGATAGCATGTGAAGAGTAATAAGAATGGGGGTGCGTCCGTACTACTTAGAACATACACAAACACCTCTGGCAGACCGGTCGTTTGTCTGCAGATACACAAGCGATGTACCCAGATTGGCATGGGTTTTGATCGCCAACGTTATCCGAGCACCCAGATTAGTCGTGCAAGAAGTTCGCTATTCAAATAACAGTCCGACGGCCGCTATGACAGCTGAAGGTGGAGCTGAAACAGCCAGAGCAATCATTCGATTGTGGCTCTCAAGCCTGCGCTAAAGCCGACTGTCCCCGAAGTGTGCGCCTTCCACGATGCGTTGTTTACTCTTTGGAGAAAACCAAACACCAGGACATAACTGTGCTTACTGATAGAGTAGACGCATAACTTGGTCATTTTACGTCGAAATACAGGGATGAATTACGTGTTTAAATCCCAGTTTCAATGCACAGATTATGGTCATCGGCTGCTAGAACTATGCATACCTCACAGATGCCAACCATCCAGCTGCGCATTCTGACACAAACAACGACAGACTAGATGGATCTAATGGTCAAAAAGTCGCCTGATCTTCTTGACTTCGAACAGGATAACGACCATATAGTTTGTGGCTTAAGTTATGGAAAACTAACGAGGCTCCGGGAGTGGATCGCCGCCTCAGGCTCCTTTCAAACACGGTGGTAAGGGATTGCTGGCTTAAGTGAGGACGTCGTTCCAGTTGGTGAGCTGGAGAGGTGCCTCGTGGTTGGAGCTTATTTCCTAGAGGTGCCAAACATCATGTGACAATCACGGAGGTATTAGCCTTGAACGTACCGATGATCATCATGGGTCTAATAATGCGGTAGATGCTGAAACTAAGAGTTGAATAGGGAAGAACAATTACGTTCCCGTCCTAGTGAAGAGCGCACTGAACATACCTCCCCTTTAAAACAAGCACTGCAGCGCCTCGAACTTTCTCCTCATTCAACATCGGCGTGTATTTAAAAAATCCGTACGGTCGCGTCCGATAACCAACGAAACGACAATGTAGTCCGTACTGGTTAGGTTATGCACTCAGTACACAGACAGAGCGTCTGCCGTATCACTACTGCTCAATGCGGCCGCTGACGGTTGGAAAAAAGTACAGAGCGATCGACAATGACATCATCACGAACTATGAAAACCTTGACCGCCTAGCCAAATAAGACTTTTGAGAACCGTCTGCTAGTTTCGGGAGTTTGAGACTGTCCACATCATCGGCTGGAATACCGTGAGAGTATGTCGCAGCCACTGGACAGTATGCGCCTGCTCTCTGTTAATTAAACTTACTTTTTCATGCTTAGCTTTTGTTGCCACACGTGTATTTAATTGGCAATCGACCACCTCGTGGATTGCTGTCAAGACCAACAGAAGTTAGCGACATTATCCACGGCTATGGCTCAAGTCTGATCACGAGACGATGTTTTTCCGTAAATGTATACAGTCATCGACTGTGAGTTGCGGGGGCTCCGGAAATCGAAATCAATCAACAGTAACCAACACTTTAATAACTGGTTTTATTTCCCTACGTCAAGTCATCGTTTGGTCATATCGCACTTTACAGCACTCGGTCACAGCATCGGGAGAGTACTCCAAATGGAAGATAAGTAGCTAGCATCCTACGTATACAGCTTAACGGTCAACGTCCTTGATCGTACAAATTCGTTTGATTATGGCTGGTAACTATCCGCTTCACAGTTTTGTCGACGCTTACTCGTTGGTGCCGAACGAGGCAGGCAACTGGACGCAAATACCGACAGTCGGGCAGATGCAGACGGTTTACATTCTCAAACTTTAAGCGAACACGTTTCGCAGCCGCAGAGTAATGCCGCTCTCATAGTTGCCGCAAGCTGTAAGTTTGTGAGGTTTCGTTGATGCCAGCAGTGACTTAGATTACCGACTGACGTCCTAACATTAGAGATACAAACCTTTATTTCATTCTCCACACCGTCGCTGCTGATACAGTTTCCTAAATAAACGAACCGAAGTACAACCTCTATAACTTCACTACTTGAAGTTGGATCAACGTAATCACTGCAAGCCTGCGGAAGCACCTTTTGTGGTGAAACTGTAAGCCGATCTCAAATCAAACAGACAAGGTGCTAGATGCTTCATAAAACTGTACACAGTTAAAAAATCATCAAAGGACAGTACTTCGCCGTAAACAAGTTCAGGATTAGTCAGTTTAACCAGCAAGAGGTCTAGGTAGGCATTTTATATGCACTTCTAATATTTCTACAGCATAACAACTGTAACAGAATTGAACAAAAATTTCCGCAGTTCTGGTGTGCGTTGCTTCTGATGGTAAATTCAACTGGGCAGATGCATGGGAACACAGCATCGACAGTGTGCTCACAAATTTGCTCGTTGCGAACATGAACAAGACTAAAAAAATCACAACCCGACTCACTGAATCGAACTCACTTTTGTACCGGAGGGGAACCACAAATGTTTAAAAAGGATGGAAAACCGATTCTTACAACCCGTTCATACAGAGACCTCACCTCCTCTTACGTAGTATCAGCTATCCGTGAAGCAGTGAATCTACGAAGCATAACGTCACACTTTAGGTTAACCTTGCGAAAGTTGCAAGAGCTGGTGCTCCTCCTGATCGATCATAACTCAAGGGCATATTTAATCGGCCGCACTAGTTTAAACAACAGTGCCAAAACCTCCATTAGTACTTCGCTACCCTCTTTGAAAGGTGCAGACATCACTTCGTCAAGGCCAGTGGCTTTGAACCGTTTGGCATCTGAGATGTAATCCGGAACCTCAGTTCGTGTAGGCGGTTTCCAGTTTACAGACCCCGGTACGATATTACTGTCATGTGGTAGAGATACACTAGAAACGGGATTCCAATCGAAAGATTCTATAAGGCGTTCCGTCTAACCGTCTAACCGCCCCCAGTCATTAGGGATGGATGTCCTGTCTGCCTCGTTGACTGACAGCTGGGCATTTCGAATCAGTGACTTGGATCAGTTTGAAGAGCCTACCACTCTTCCCAGAGTCAAAGATCATCCGCATTTTTGCTGACCTTTCAGCTAGCCAAGTTCATCGGCAAACAGATGAGCCATATCTGACTTCCTTAATATTTCCTCGCCTTATGTGAACTGCTACAGGGTTTTCCAGCTGCAATCCAGTTTCTGTTATATTAACGACACGCCACGACGTATATCACAGTGCCTTTATTCGAAATTATGGTCCAATATCCGTTGAGGTTTCAAAGGATCTGAACGATAAGCCTATCTACCACATTGCTACACTGCACATATAAACGGTTTCTCGAAAGTGCCCGGTGGCATCATCATTAAAAAAACTAGGAGTAAAGTCATACCGCCCATAACCAATAACAAAGTGGTGTATCGAAGACCAAAACTAACGCGAGGGAGGAGAACGCCAGAAAAAACGATACCTAGTCTGACGCTGGTCAAAAAGAACCCGTCTCGGTGCAAACCAGAAAACGTCACATATCAGCATACGAACATCATCGATCCATCCACAACTTTTCACCTACACGAGACTCAAAACCGACAAAACCGATCGATCTGAGCATCCACATCCCCAACTAAAATGGCTATAAAAAATTAAGTGTTGCCTATGAGGGAGAACCTAGAGACAACAGACTTCATCGACGTCAATGAAGTTGCAGTTAATGGGGCACGATCTAACACAAACTGAGGGTGCAGATCCTTCTAATATGGTTCTAACCCGACCTATACTGCTACCTTGACGTGGTGGTCGGGCTTGTGTACTGTTTTGATCCGGCGGGCTATGCTGACTAGGACTCCGGTCCTTCCAGGTGCAACCTTGTCAGACAGGCCAAAGGGGAGCAGTCAGACGAAAAGCAGTTACACTCATAGGATTGTATGTCGCACTGCTGACCGCGTAGGAGTGCTTAGGCAGTGAGGCACGATCCTATGGGCATACAGCAGAACTATTTTTATAGTTGCGGCACTGCTGTCTT
>QNGE01001440.1:0-88162 GCA_008508345.1 Paragonimus westermani | reverse complement strand
ATGATCATAACCACATACCCGCTTCCTAACCTCTTCGCGGTTGAAAGGTTGGTGTCATCCGATGCGTGCGGTCGAAAGCAGACACCGATCAGCCAGTACATGAAGACGATTCAATTCTTCTATCCTGAACGATCAGAACTTTATTATTTCACGTGACAAAAAAGGCGAAAATGGACATACTTGACTGTGCAGCTCATGGTGCTGAAACCGTCGCACGGATCTATGTAGACCTTAACTTGAGATGACGTAGGAGAACAGCGCCCACATTATGTGTAGATAAATCTTTGACACAATCCCGCGCTTAAACTATTCGAAATATGTAGGCTAAGCCATTTGATCGAATGCACTCCTATGATAGAGAAAAACGGAAGTTATTTGTCGGCGCTACGTATGACGGTGCCCTACAATTCAGCGAAAAGTCAAAACCTGATCAGCACATCCTCGTCCAGGAGGAAACTCTACCTGTTCTTCCTTAATGTTAGCAGGTATTCGACAAATTATGGTGAACGCCAGAATCTTAGTAAAGACTACGGTCAAGCGAATTCTGCCATGGCTTCCGCGCGAGTCCCCGACCCCTTTCTTACACACGGGAACTAGTGTCGAGCGATCCCAGCAGAAAGGAATTTTCTCCGTCGCGCACACAATTAAAAAAAACTGAGGCAAGGCCTCCACTAACGTCCCCAAGCCTTCCTTGGAAAGTGACGACAAAAGATCATCTGGGCCAACTGACTTCTTACATTTGTGAGCTTAAGTGTAACAGCGAGCCTATGTCTTGGTAGGTGATTTTCAACCAGGGTACTTAGCTACAAATCTGTGGCAATAACACAGTATAACCACGAGGCCAGCTGAAGTGACCCTCAAAGTGTTTTGTACAGCGCTCTCTTTGTGGATTAGTGTGCTGTCAATCTTGCGGATAGCTTCACTGACCGACTTGGACCAACAGTGCAGATGGGTTTGCGGAGTCTTTCAAAGTTACCGGAAGCAAAAGTGTTCTCCATTTCGTTAGTTTTCTCCGTTAGCGAAACCACAAAAACGGCAAAAAGGCCACGCTTCAGCTTCCTGCAAATATATCTCCTGAACTTTTTATGGGAGCTGCCATGAAGAGTGTTCAATGTAACATCCAACAACCCTAAAAGTTTCTGTGCAATCTAATGTTTACTTAACCTACGGACCACCGCATCACATTTCACAGTATCAGCTTCATTAAAAGCCTGTGAGATCTGGATCCAGCAGCTATTAGTACCTTCGGGGATAGAATTGCTAACCTTGTAGGCTAGTTTGGTACCTATACCATACCGACGGCCTGATCAGTTTCCCGACATCCAGTCGTTTTAGTCGACGCCATTGTCGCCCATCAAAATTAAAGAGGAAACGGCAACGTACCAACTTGTGGTCTGAGTATATGCTCTATTAAGAACGGCAGTCCTAGATGGAGCCATGTCACTTATAACTAACCGCTATTTGGTCTATCTGAGACCAAGTCTGCTTCGGAGGAGGGTGACAAGTATAACGATGACGCGCAAGATGTCTAAAACTGGTGCTGACTAAAAGCAGCCTGTGATTGGCGCGCAGTTGCAACAGCTGTCCACCATTGTCCAAACGAAGCAGTGACAGTTCAAAACTCGAAATTAAACGAGACTCGGCCTTACCAAGATAGCCATTGTAAGGGTGTGGAAGTCCGGCCTAGGCTGTGGTTTCAGTGTTATGTCTGTTGACTGTGGTTGGGCGTAAATTATGGATGACGGAAGATCCAGATATTTTACGGCTGTACGTGACCACAGCAAAAGTAGTAAGTGTATGCGATTCCCGCCATTCTATTTTATTGTCCGTTCAGCTTACCACTTTGTCTTCTATGGAGATACAGTTGGACGGTATACTTTCTTAGTGTACAGACAAACTAGCATAGATCCGTTGCACAGGTAGTCACGGTTGGTTCGGTTGGAAGGTTCAAAACTGCACTAGATCGGTTTGGAGACAAAAGCCATCCAGAGCTGCAGTTCGGATCGTCCTCCTGTGACAATCTAACAGGTCACCATCTACGTTCACCTCCTTACGTGCGTGCTTGCTTTTGTTTTACAGGTTTGTCGGGCCTGTTCTGCTACCGTTGCGTGGTAGTTAGGCTCCTATGCTGTTTGGATCCTGTGGGCTATGCTGACTGCGACTTCGATCCTTGTAGGTTCAACCTTGTCAGATTGTCCAAAGGGGAGCGGCCAAACAAAAGGCAGATGCGTTCGTTGTGGATGGTGCAAAGTGTCATGTTTTGGTTCGGGTTGATACTCGTTTTCGCCTGGTCCGATGTGATACGTTTATTTGTGCAATATTGCCGCTCATTGTGTGTGTGCTAAATCTCTCGGGATGCGACTGTCCATCGTGTTCTACGTGGTTGATGCTGTTGTGAAGCTGTGCGTATGTCACCTACTGTCTTGCCGTACAGGCTTTTGAGCCAAACGCTTTGGTTCAGGATCACAATCACCATCTTGTTCAAATCTGGGTGAACTGACAGTATCCACAGCCACGTAAACCA
Organism: Paragonimus westermani; assembly: GCA_008508345.1. Taxonomy (NCBI): domain Eukaryota; kingdom Metazoa; phylum Platyhelminthes; class Trematoda; order Plagiorchiida; family Troglotrematidae; genus Paragonimus; species Paragonimus westermani. Next base: position 85,638 of record QNGE01001440.1, on the reverse strand, counting down.
TGATACCATAACGTAAACCGAATACCATGCTGCATCGGTCGTCGCGTAGGATAAACTGGGTGGCAGGGTTGATAGGCGAAAATATGTTACCGCCAGACACACCCTCATACCGTCCCTCCAACATGAATCCTCGAGCAAGCAATGCTCACTCACGTCTCAGTACCCCGTAGATCAACCTGAGAAAGGCCCTGGGAAGCAAGACGCTCTCCATCGGGAAATGGGACGCGCGCACGCAGATGCATCGATGCAGCGCCACAGGACAGCTAGAACGTCAAACCGCACAGACCGCCATAAAACGGAGCCACTATGGAATCGATGTACCAGCCTTCAGCAAGACAATGCTCGCAGACCAAATTAAATTGCGGAAAGCAGGCGGCGGATACACTTTCTACTGGCAAATTTGCTCAGCAGACGGTATTCGGAAGCATGGTGTCTGTTTTGCAGTCGTTGACCACATCAATGCTTTGATAATAGGAAAACCGCACGACGCTCCAGTACCCACTACCCCCGAGGGTATGTGACACCAACTCGAAGGACAGATCACGACAGCAGCCACCGGGACGATCGGTGTTGAGTGTAGGGAACGCCCCGGTTCGGCGAACGGTTCGACGACAACAACATGGTTATCTCCAGCTTGCTATGATAGAGGAGTGTCGCGTCTTTCACCTCCACATTGGACCCAGACAATGAAGCGAAGAAGGCCACACTCCGCATTATCTGTCGTCAACTGGCCGAGCGTGTTCGCGGAATCAAGGACGACTGGTGGAGGAAGCAGGGTGAGCGGATGCAGGACTACGCAGATCGTCTACGACACAAGGAGTCCTACGATTCGCTTAAGGCGATCTTTGGCCTCTCCATCCAGTCTACCAAAGCACCCGCAGACGTGGACACCGGCTGTTCGTGCACCCAACCAGAGGGCATCATGAAAGTGTGACGCAAACACTTTGGTAGCCTACTAAGTCGGCCTGCTACCATTGACTGGGTGACCGTGAACAGTCTGCCGCAACAGGCCATCACACTTACACTTGCTCTCTCCCCGGATTTTTTACAGTTACAGAGGGCGATTGGTCAACTCCGCAACGGGGAGGCTGCAAGCGAAGATGGACTGCCAGGTAAGATCCTGAAGAACAACGGACCGGCGCTAGACTATGCACTGCTCCAGCTGGTTCACTCCATATGGGAGCACGAGGTGATGCCGCAAGAATTTAAAGATGCCTTTATTTAAAGGTCATGGTAGCAATCAATGCGTCGACAGCTATCGGAGCATAAATCTGCTGAGCAGCGCAAGCAAGGTGCTTGCCTGAACTCTTCTAAACTGGCTGAATATGAAAGTCTTGGGGACAAATATTCCTGAGGAGCAATGCAGATTCCGGTCGAGTCGCAATACGATCGACCTGGCGTGTGCTGCTAGACAGCTTCAGGAAAAACGCCGAGAATAAAAACAGCCTCTGCATGTCCCGTTCATGGGCTCCACCAAGGCCTTTGATTCTGTGAGCCGCGAGGCGTTGTGGACGGTGTTTGGTAAGTTTGGATGTCCAAGTAAGTTCGTCAATATGATTAGATTGTCGCACATGGGCAAGAAGGCGAATGTACTGTCGTGTGAATAGACTTCTGATAATTTTGACATCGTCACTGGCGTGAAGCAGGGTTGTGTCCAAGCCCCAGCTCCATTTAGTTCACATTTGATTGCCATGGTAACCGTCGCTTTTGAGGACTCTGGAGAGGAGGGCGTCGAGGTAAAGTACCGGACGGATGGACGCCTGCTAAATACCGGACGTTCCGGTGCCCCAACCCGGTCACACACCTCAACGATACGTATGCCTCCGTTCACAAACCACAGCGCATTGTTGGCACACAGTACAGAACTGCAACGCCCGACGACGGCCTTCGTGTCCGCGGCGTCCAAGTTTCGATTGGATATAAAAATAGGTAAGACATTTGCCTTCTTTCAACATTCTCCAGGTGGATGTGTTCCTGCACGTTCACCCAGTGAAGGTGTCGATAGCAGCGCGAACTTTTACTACTTGGGTAGCAATTTGTCGACAGATCTGTCTGTGGACCACGAGTTAAGAGCTCGTGTGGCGAAGACTAGTGTTGCTTTCGGACGTCTTGAAGGAAGTATTTGGAAAAACCACAGCCTGAATCCGAGCATTAAGCTCTGTCTACCGCTCAATGGTGTTGTCTATACTGCTGTACGGTAGTGAACCGTCAACAATGTATCGGCGGAACTTGGGCTATCTGAGCCACTTTCATGTGCAATGTCTGACGCGCATCTTGGATATTCGGTGGTCGGGTATGGTTCCGAACACTGAGGTAGTGTGGCGGGCGGACATAAACGGGATAGAAGCCCTGTTGACGCTGAATCAGCTCCGTTGGCTAGATCACGTCGGATGAACGAACGATAACCGTATTCCGAAACAGGTACTATATGGACAAGTGAAAACAAACAATCGAAGTCCAGGTGGTCAAAAGCGGAGATAGCAGGATGTCGTGCTGTTTTTCACGTTGTAACATCGATTTTAGATGTTGGGAAGACTTGAGCAGGACGGCCTGGAGAAATGCGATTCGGTGAGGCGTCCGCAAGTTCAAGGAACAGTTATTGCGCGACGGAGAACGAAATCGCGCGTTACACAAGGGAACCATCGGTGCCATAGGTCGTGGTAACGTGATTATATGGCGTTGCCGCGAATGAGTTAGCCGTTTGGGAGCAGTAGGCCACCAACGTACCCATAGTGCACCGTGGGCGAAGAGACAACGGGTACGTTAGGTTCAGGTGGGTCATATCAGTATATCCATTCTATTTCCGATAATCACTGCATCGGCCAAGACAATGGTTGTATGGCGAATCATCTGCTCCTCGTTTCAAAAACTTGGTTGCCCGTGGTCTTCTACCCATTCTTTTCTTTAGCTCTGCTGGTGTATTGTATAATGAATGGCTTGTGTTCTTCTCGGACTCCAATCTGAATTTTGTTTTTCATCCCTACCTTCTCTAGGATGCAGTAGCACGCACTCTCATGCTGAGACGCTTCCTGTACTATATTTTAAATATCTTCCTTTTCAGTTTAGTTCTTGTCATTGTAGTCTCTCCCTGTTTAATCTCAAAAAGGCAAGGCATTTTCATGCTAGCCAATCAATTGGCTAACCGGCATTGGCCGGCTGGACACAGAGGCCTCACACACACACACACCTACTAATCTTATTCCTTCAGGTTTACACTGGATGTGTGATGTGTAGGTGGAACCACAAGTGCTTCAGCGCAAGTCATTTGCAGTGATAGCTAAGCGCAGATGTACTTTGGCTACGGTCACTGTGACAGGCTAATCCAGATCGGATGATGCCAACCTTAAAAATCCAACTGGAAAGGATGGTGAGAAAGGGACTGAGGGCAACACAATTTTGTCCACTCATCCTGTCGGATGCAGTATATTAGTGGATCCCGTTCATATTGCAAGACGGCCGATGCAATACTTTGAGACTACATGACCGCATCTGGGCCGAGATTGTGTCGAAACGCCCATACCTGAGCAAAAGGACGGCTAGGGCTCTGAACCAAGGCCTTTGGCCCAAAACGCAGCCGAGTGGCAGCAGTGTTTGTCTCAAAATAAACAGCCAGTCTTATTCCACCCTCTCACCCGGAGGACTGCAGTACGTCCGATCTTTGTCTAGTTCCTAGCGTGGCATGAGCGACTTTGTGGGCATAACTACAACGCCCCGGTTGGCGCGAAAACCGTTGCAACACGTTAAGACTCAATCTCACTGTGACGAGAGAAGTGTCCAATGTTCAAGTGACGTTCACTAATATGCTCATTTGAAAGCCAGTGTTGTCTTTAGCTGTACAAAAATGCCAATATAAGTCTGACAGAACAACTACGGGCTTTCACCTCAAGAAGTGTAAGCTGTGTCCGAACTAAGAGATGTAACACTCCCGCCCATTCTCTCCAAGCTAAGGAAAGAGGTGGAAGAAAGATTTTTGGATCACTCGTAAAACGTAAGCTCGGATGAACATAGTGCGCCGATTATCGACCTGAGGATGACCGTTCAAGGTTTCCGCAGACAAAGATTGCTAATAGCATAATTACGCATAATGTCCTATATACAAGATTCATTGTACCATTGTGAAGCTAAAAAAGTCCACAGTTACGTTAATGCCAGCTACGTACAATCTTCAGCGAAGATGGGCCGTGCTGACCAATTCGGCCTACAGCTCATCAATTTCGGGGCACGATGGTCAAAAAGTTAGCCAAACTTGGCCTCAGGCACTGAAAATTGAATGTGGCATCCGCGCCTACCGTTGTTCGCATATCACCTGTTTACTTGTGAATGCGTGTGTCCCTCTCCTTCTCTTACCCTGGCTCCGAACGACCCGGTCGTGTTACCCCTAACCGATTGGGTGACTACTTGTCTTACCTGTCTCATCGCTAATATGATGTCATACTCGTGTCCGATAAAGCTACGCGCTATTGCCGTCAAGTGTTCTCATTCTACTCTGGCCTGACTAGAAGTCAGAGCTCGCGGCTTAACGTGTGTCTTTAACTGTAACATTTCGAAAGCCCGAGAAGCCGTAACAACAGAATAAATCACCCCGTTCGTAGATCGAGTACGGTGCCCGAATGAAGCCTGGAAACCGAATAATCAAATATATACCGTAATTCCCCTCGAGTACCGGATGGTTAGATGGAGCTATTACAGAAACTTAGGACCACAGAGATTACCCAAGTCCGATTACTGACTACACTTCCGACACTAATTGGGTTCGAATTCCCCCCAATGGACCACTACGTTTGTATCCACAACTGTCCCCCAAAATATGGGGAACAATCTATGCAAGACAGTCGATATGATGGTTATACAGAAAACCCTGAATACTTCCTGTCATTAGTAAAACATCAACAGTTTTACACGAACAAACGTCAATTATCTCATCGTTAGGATTCCAATCACTCATATGCGGACTGCTATCCCCCTTTTACCAATACAATATTGTCCGTAATTCTTGATTGACAAAACACCAGTGATCTTGGTGCAAGACCCTCAGGAAATCAACCGTACACAAATTACACTATACTCATGGAACACGTAGGTTACCGAGTGTTGTAGGTGCACAGCTTACTGAAGCTGACAAAGCGCTCAAGAACTACCGATCACAACGGAGAAGTGTGAACATCACCTGACTTGAAATGAGTCGAACTTCGTGACAGTATGCCGCATCTCCAAGGCACGGTTTGGGAGACAACTGTAAAAGTTTCATGGAACTAGACAGTTTGCTCAGTTATGTTGGAACACGTGCCTGGCGATTTCGACTCTGGCAATGAGACCGAACGGACTGTAGTGACCAGCGATCGTGTGGCTTCTCTAAGGATCCCGGCTGCAACCGTGTTTTATTGCTTGTCTGTTCTGTATCCATGATTCTGTGTACGCCTGCTATAGGAAGCTTGATATGAACTCAGTGCCATTCTCTTCAGCCGTGCAACTAATTGCACGCAGCGAATGTTTACTCCTCTCCTAACGACCCACCTATCCATCCATTATTCAAGGTCGCTTGACCTGGACCTTTTCGAGCGTTGTTTAACACACTCGAAGTTTCCACGTACTTCTCACTTGGCGCGCTTTCGACTGTCGCCGAGTGGGCTTGAGCCCACCTCGCGCTTCTCTTCTTTCTTCTCTTGGTTGCTGCCGTTGGTCCCGAAATAGGCTAGAACTAACTGCTTGTCATATTTCCTAACATTGATGGAAATATACGGTTTGTTTCCAGACCCTGACGCGTTCTTACGGTTCGATACCTGACGGGACTACGTTTCGACTGCTCTGCAGGAAAAGCCTTTCGAATTGTTAATGGACAAGGGTCGAGCGCATCCCCACTTGTCCACTACTGGACGGGGATGCTCTTGTCAAACAGTTTTAACGGAGAAAACACAGTACACAGATAAACTGGGTTTATGTGCCAACACTAACGTGGAATCCTTAAAAGCAGTGCATAAAATGTGGTGTAAGTGTACGATACGTATGAAGAAGCGAACAGTGCAAATGGCCACAGAGAACCTTTTTCAAAATGAAATTTTTTTTTCTTACCAGCTTCTTTCGTAATGCCGATTTCTATGCTGGATAGTCAACCACTTCCACAAAAGAGACCACGTTTAGACAGTCCCATTAGTGGTCCTTCTAGGAGGGATACAACAACAATGTAATGATATTAAAAATAATGAGTCGGATTTATCAAAAATATAACCATATGAATTACCAGAGTGTACGCATCAACGGCACGAACACCGAGATCAAACGCGTGGTAGCATATTTCATCGACAACCGGCATACTGCTAGACCTTGTATTGAATCGTCCCGGCTCACACCACAGGATTTAAAGGATCAATTGGTAATGAACATAATAGACAGAAGGTTCCGAATATCAAAACGGAGAATCCTAAGATTGGCGACGATAGCTAAAACGGGAAAAACGAAGTTTCTGAACCAAAGTAGAGAACGGAAACAGTATGCCATCTTTTACAAACCCACAATTTGAAGAAACTACGAGGACTATGTTAAATTCCAGGCTCGGGAGGATGACATCTCAGAGTACTGGTACGAGACTTACTGGGCATCGAAGTATACAGATGGCGAGAGAACGAAGAAATCGAATGGGCAGCAGTTAAGTCAATGCTAGACTAACACAACTACAGTGAGAATGAGACCAAAACTGGAGTATAAATACACGAAGCACAGCTCGAAAGCTCCAAACGGCCCTGGTAGCACGTCGTTGTATTCTCTCAAACAGCAATGTGCCTATTAAAGAAAGGATAGCAGACCACAGTTCTATTCTCGAAATGCGGTCAGACAAACCTATTGAATAGTGGCTCAAATTACCAAGCAGCGGCCCAATGAAAAGCTGCTGAAATAGTGCTAGCGCGCTACGAGCCTTTTTTGCATTCGCTTCAACGCTAACTGAACTTCAGAGTATATGAGATCAACGTGCTTACAGGTGGGGACGCAACAAGTGCCAAACGATTTACTGATGGGCGCCGTGAAAACTTCTGACGGTAAACAACTGAAGACAGCAGTTGTAGGAATACGTCTAGTAGATTGCCACGTTGATGTACATGATTAGGTGCCAAGTTATCAAACAGTATGCCACAAAATGTTTGCGTAATTAACTTCTTATAGAGGCGGCATGGTTTGTCCCATGCGCGTTCGTCGAAGTAATTACTGCTCTCATAGAATTACACGGTAGAATAGGAAAACATCTCGGTAAAACCTCACATTTTCTCACTATACCCGGAGTATTCATACGATGCCAGGGTTACAAACAGTTGTCTTCAGTAATCCTCACCAGGCATATACAATTACAAAGGATTCATTGGACTTATATATGAGACAGGAATGTGGTTATACGCAATGGTAGTGGTCACGGAGAGTGGATGACTGTATACTCGGTTGGTGGTGGATTGGTGTGTTGTGCCTACGTGAATCATGACCGGTGTGTGACAACGTGTTGACCGGCTTATTGGACAACTGAGTTTCAGATGGCTTACACATGGTTGACCACGCGAGGTGTAGGGCCTGTATGATTTTCTTTTGGGCACACAGTATGGGGTTGTACAGTTTGGTAGCGATCGGTTCTGACATCTATAAAAGTCTCGTCCTGACAACTCGGGAAGGGACGTGTAACACACTGTAAATAATTTTGAACGCTATGTTGGCCATGATTCGACGAATCGTGTTGATCAGATGCAATCAGACAGCACTTGAGATTGATTTTGTTATACCATTACGTAGTCATTTAGGAAGGTGCTCACGGATCCTGCCCGATAGTCGCCAAGTGGTTTTCCAAGCGTAACCTGCTTGACAACAGCAGATAGGACAGCAGACATAGTATGACGAAGAAACTTAGATAAACTACCTTTGAAATGACACCCATACCATATACTCATTCGAGCAGCACTGTAGGTCTTGGTCAACGCGTGTTTCAGCCTGCGACTGATCAGTTCACTTGTAGCACCGACCTTAAATATCAGGTAGTTAAAAATGGGATTCTTCGCTACTGTGTCTGTCGCTGGCTGAGCACCTTCACATTTCAAATTCTTTTCTATAAACCTCTCGATATCCATTTCGGCCCGATATCTCCAGAATTCGTTGCAGTTCGTTGTCTACGGTATCTGTCGTGCATATCCCTATGGTTCTATCGGTGAGACAGGTAATCAAATTTCGCTTTTACTCTGATGAAACGAAGCCTAGGAAGTTGATGTACTGCCCCGTCCACGTTTTCTTCCTGGGAACGGATTTTTGAAGGAAACCGTCTAATCTGACGTGCAATAACATAGCAAGGGAAGACAAACTATCATATTTCCCCTCCCCTAGAGTGAACCGTGTGTGCACGATTATATGTCATCAGGTTTTGTGTAACAGTGGAGTCTGATTACGACGAATGCCATTTACAAAGCATCTGTAGAACGGAAATTGCGGGTCCTAACTAATAGTGTCACTTTGGTGATAAATACGTCCGCGAGCAACGACCCCTGTGATGACTCCATGGCTAATTCATTTCTGTCTAAATCTCACCTGCGAACTGAAACTGGACGTTGTATGTGTAAACCGGTTATCCAGCAACCCGATGAACACGTTATCACACACCGGTTACATGGCTTATGAAGACATGAGACACACAAACCCACCATATGTATATGGAAAAGAAATATAATTATACGTACCACCATATGGATGTGGTTTCATACGTAAATCCGGTGAATCCTTTGTGCCCACATTAGTTGAGAGCGCCAAATTTTGCGGCGCTCTTTAGATATCGCTGAAATATCGGCATTGCATTTCAACAATACTAACATACTGGACAGTGTGTAGCGGCGTGGAGGTTTCACTGGCCTGCCTGCGCTGTGATGTGTAAAATAGTTCCGAAACTCATAGGTGCATATTGTACCTAGGCTAGTTAGAAAGGTCGCGTGATGTATGCTGTCCGGTTGTTTGTATGCATGTCGTGTGACTGCCGTGAACCCGAAACACACACGTGTCACATTCTTCCGGTTTACTCGCTCGTCGACGGCCGGTCTCTAGCCTCTCTCGATAATTCGCGTGTCGGTGCCGTTTACAACGCTATGAGGAACCACTTTTACATTTCGTCGAATGAAGATTTGGTCTCCCTTCTCAACGGCCCTTTGTTTTTCGCGTCTGACAATTCCGCACCTGGGGGAAATGCGAGTTAGTGCGGCGAGCATTAAAGGGGAAAATGCCTGACGACGCCCTAGTAGTACGACTGTTCCTCGAGTGTTCCAAGTAGACAGTTTGGGAACACTTAGCGAACGATGGGAGAAAAACGTGCGCGCAACCCCATTAAGCGATCTTACAACATGCCGCACAATTTCTATTTTCCTACGAAGCTCAACTGCATCAAACGTAAACCTATTCCCGCACAATAACAACGACGCAACGTTCCACTTCACGAGAAACGATGTAAAAAGCACATAGGCATTCATACGTTATATTAGGTGCAATATTTACAGCAATATTTGTATGACTTTGACGGGCACACCATATGAATCACAATGCGATGATGTCGGTAACGAGATCGTTGGATTCTTTCGGTGTCCGCAATTTCGCCTTCTGAATATACCGTTTAATGGTTCTCTTGATGTCCGCGTGCGATACGTCGGGATAAGCCTTCTCCATGATGGTTTCTACATTTAACAAGTGACGACTGTTTGTCATCGAACATCCCAGCGATGGTTGCGGCCAGTGTAGCCACCCTATTTCTTCTTTGCTAACTGCGTTGAAGTTACAATTAGCATCTGTACTCTTTCTCCTCCCCACATTTTGTATGAGCCTAAACGTTTGTTTGAACGAGTATGGTTACCGGCATGTCACCCGCGCACTCGAACGTTCTGCTCCGGTGCCTGCACGCTTGACGTTCTGCTGTACCAACGTTTCATCCCGCTCTTTGCTCGCTCTCGTCGATTTCATGTGTCGGCAATTCACTTCTTGTCTACTCGTTGCGTTGTTCGTAACCGACCGGCCATAGCTCGTCTGAACTTGTTGGATCTGATCCAACAAAATAAAATCCTGTCATTTAGCACTATCGACAATCAACTGAGAGTGAAAAGCCAAGTCTCAGCGCGTTGAATTCGGATATTATTACCGACCCTGGAAAATAGAGAGTACACAGAGACACGTCAAGCTAGCGAGGCACGGAACGAGTTGTTTTTAGCTCCGCGCCGGATGTTACAAAATGGGTAGCTTGACTGAAACAAAAGTAGGTACAAGACCAAAATCATAGAAAATGTGCAGATGAATGCGACTATCAAAATATCATTTACTATAGTCGCTAAAAACTCTACACCAGGGGTGGGGAGGCAATAGAGACACGACTGTTTACTCCTCTCCAGTCTATTGTTTTCGCCACTTCATCCGTCAGTATTTTTCTCATAACATTCCGGGTGCACTCACTCATGGATGTAAAGTCGACACTGATAGGAAAGATCACCTGGGTACTGTAAATCGGAAAATGGAACACCACCTGGGTATATATTTCTGATTCTTCCAGCTTCATATTCAGCAATTGCATGTCCCCTATGAAGTGCGTCGGGAATCGCACGGGGTATTGTGAGGTGGATGACGTACCGGAGGCTGCATGATGGAATCGCAGTGCAAGACGTGCGACTCGTCGTGGATTCCGTTGTTTTGGAGAACTAAGTTCTCAGTTACACCTGGTGAACACGGTGATTATTTGTATTAGACGGGCTTACATTTCAACCCCCTCGCTTGTTTGACAGTGTCGTTCTCGCACACTGCCTCACTGTGCGCCGCTGTTGCTCGAGTGCTATTCGTAGACCGTGGTTTATTATGTTAACCTGCGGGGGTTATCTTACGCCACATTCCACCTTACTACCTTGGTACATGAGTAAGAAATTGAGGTAGCCGAAATCTGTGTCACAGATTCATATGTTTGTTTTAACTGAGCATTAGGTGAAATTCGGCATTGTGACGATTAGTGCTGTCGACGCCATTTTGGTTTTCGTCTGTGTAAGTCGTGTGCACGTCCTACTGAGCTTATGGCTCACTCTTCTTTCTGCTATCTCCTTCTACAGAACTATCGTTGGAACCTTTACTTCTAAGGAACGCTGTCCCCCGGTGTCTCCACGTTGCACAAAAGCGGGTTTACCAGTGTAACGAGTACACGAAGCCAAAGCCTCCGGCTTGCCTGTTACAGTATGACTGCTGTTGTGGTTGCCTGCTTGTTGATAAATTTATGCCAAAATTATGTATATCTTGACGTACGATTATGCAAACATTAATTATCAAGTCACCAACAGGATACTTTTTTGTTTTCAGGAAATGGAATATGTTGCGGCTTCCAGAGCGATGTTTGAGAGGCGTGGTGTAACTGAAGAAGGTGAGTTCCCCCACATATACGTACACACTCATTTTGCACATATCAGATTTGGTGTGTAGAATGACGGAGCTTTTTCTGACACATGGTTTCAGTCATCCGGAAGGACACTGAGAACGTATGCAAACTAGCGGCTAAGTTTCGTCCTGAAGGAAGGCGGTGGTGGTGTGTGCCGCTTCCTACCGACGTCTAATAGATCGTTCATGTCGATTATCCCGCCCGTTCATTCTCAGTGACTTCACTCGACCATTTGTGTTTAAGCATGTTTCAGCGTACGGTATGGTTTGCTTTCACTTACAAGCTGGGACAAATGGATAGAGCAGTTATAAGTGCTTCGGCGTAGAGTACAGTTTGCTAACACTCGTAATCTATGACGAATGGATGGAGCGGTCTTAAGTGTTCAAGCATGGGGTACTGCTTTCCTTCACTCGTGTGGAACTTTCGTTAACTTTCACTTAGGAAGTGCTCCTAAATTTCGTTCGTTCAGCAGGTCACCTTGCCCGCATGTCAGCTCACGCCTTGTCTCCACGAAACGTTTGCAACCATGGTAGCCACAAATGACTATAACGTGCCTATAGGGATATTGAATATAGCTGGAAAATACAGCTCATTCGCCCCGTTTTTGCACATTTTCCACCGTTGCTGTATCAGCACTGGTTTATCTTACGTTTGTAGGTTTAAAAAAGCCTAGTCCTCGTGATCCAACGACGGCTCAATCGCCGAAATTATAATTACGTTTCGCTGCTTGATTACTTTCAAAATTCAAGAAAAGCATGTCCTGTGAAAAGGGCGATATCAATCTCTATACTATTCGACGAACAATTCTCCGAAATGACGTGAAATGCGACTCTGTTATCTTTTCCTTGATAGCAATGCCATTGGTCTTCCGCACATATTTTACTTACACCTTGGGAATTTTAAAACACAAAACATCTTCGCCAGAGGAAATCAACAATTTCACGAATTGAAACACGTCAGAGAATTACAACTTCAGTAACTCAAAACGTTTTTAGCCCCGAAGATTACAGAGAAACACACGGTCTACGGATTACACGCAGTCTGCTGGAGGACTAATGATGGTAGAGCTGAATGCTTATCACCAGTTATATCCCTGGACTCAATAGGGCTGGTGAAAGTGGGCAGGTTATACATTGACTCCAAAGTCCATCCTGCTAGAGGTGGCGGTGAGTGGGACATTCTCTAATTGTGGAGGAGGTGGAGAAAATCGATGTTGACGGCGTGAATTGTGGGCCTCCGCATCTCGTCCATTCTATAAGCAAAGTCGGAACAGACGATTGTTTGTCTGCAAAATGGACATGCGGCGATTTCGCCGTATTTTAGTGCTCGTCTCGCTAACTCGCATTTCCCCCAGGTGCGGAATTGTCAGACGCGAAAAACAAAGGGCCGTTGAGAAGGGAGACCAAATCTTCATTCGACGAAATGTAAAAGTGGTTCCTCATAGCGTTGTAAACGGCACCGACACGCGAATTATCGAGAGAGGCTAGAGACCGGCCGTCGACGAGCGAGTAAACCGGAAGAATGTGACACGTGTGTGTTTCGGGTTCACGGCAGTCACACGACATGCATACAAACAACCGGACAGCATACATCACGCGACCTTTCTAACTAGCCTAGGTACAATATGCACCTATGAGTTTCGGAACTATTTTACACATCACAAAGCAGGCAGGCCAGTTAAATCTGCAGGTCGCTACACACATCGAAGTTGAAACCGCCATATTATAATGTCATTTCTAACCAATTTCCGGGACGTTCAGTTAACCAGTACATACCTGAGATTTAGCAGGGAATTAGAACTCGTAGGAAAATCGTAGGGACAAAGAAGATATTTCTTGGCACCACTATTGCAGTGGTCGTCGAAGTTGAAGGCTGGAGAGCGGAGATTTTACTGGCCTGCCTGCGCTGTGATGTGTAAAATAGTTCCGAAACTCATAGGTGCATATTGTACCTAGGCTAGTTAGAAAGGTCGCGTGATGTATGCTGTCCGGTTGTTTGTATGCATGTCGTGTGACTGCCGTGAACCCGAAACACACACGTGTCACATTCTTCCGGTTTACTCGCTCGTCGACGGCCGGTCTCTAGCCTCTCTCGATAATTCGCGTGTCGGTGCCGTTTACAACGCTATGAGGAACCACTTTTACATTTCGTCGAATGAAGATTTGGTCTCCCTTCTCAACGGCCTTTTGTTTTTCGCGTCTGACAATTCCGCACCTGGGGGAAATGCGAGTTAGTGCGCCGAGCACTAATTACCAATTGTTGCACCCCAACAACGCAAATATATGTCCAGCGGCTGGTCAACACCTCGTAGACATCCATGTGCTTGCCGGCTACACTAATGCTTCTACATCGATTCACATATAACAACGTGCCATTGTTTATTGTGATTAGTGTGATTTTTATCGATTTACCAGTGGATTTGTCCGCCTACCCAACAGAAAATTCGTGCGTTCAAATTATTATCCCTCGGGTATGAAAGGACCCTGTTAGCACGTTGGAACTCTCAGCTGTCCCCTAAGTGATCTCTGAGTATTTCTTTTGGATGGCTCATCAAGTTGCGGTAGGTAACATTCCTGTGTACCATTTCGCAAGCATAAATGTTAATGAGATACTACACACATTTCTTACCACTCAGAAACGTGTCGCCGGACCTACGCCGATCATGTCAATTCTGTTCTATCAAGCCACTTCTTGTTAATGGTGACAACGCCAACCGATTAACTTCGGCCACCTTGTTTACCCCGTTAGATGGAGAATGAGCACTGGGGCGTCCAAAATGCAAATAGGTTGTTCGCGTGTGAACGTCTATGATTTTGCTAAACTAGCGCATCAGGAACGTCCTGGAAGCACCTTCAACACATTTACGTCTAGTGTTGCAACTGATTCTTCCTTTTCTGCAGCGCCATCAGCATAAGCCATCGTTGTGATATCAACTTGGAAATTTATGCAAAAGTTCGCTCTCAACCATTTCTCCGGTCATGGAAAGTGTTAAGAGAGATTCTTTTACGGAAGCAAGTTCCGCTGATTCCGCTCTCCAGCCTTCCACTTCGGCGGTCACTGCAGCAGTGATGACGAGAAATATCTGTATGGCGCCTCATATATCTATGTACCGGTGTCTTTCAACACTATTGCCATCATCGTTTCAGACGACGTCGTCAGTACGAACGGAATTGTTCACGGATTGCTGTGGAAGCCCACTTGTCCTTGAACACCGTATTGAATCGTTCTCTAGTGAGTCAAATTCACACCGTCTCTTTCAGTATCCAACGTCAGTGGTAATTTAGCCTCGGAAAGGCTAACGAGAAGGCGCACGTGATAACTGGAGGTAACGCCGCAATATTTGAACCAATGTAAAGCAAATTAAGTCTCTCACCTCGAATGTGAAAATCCTTTGAAATCAAACAAAAACTTGTCTCTGTGACAAACCGACAACCAAGCACCGCTCAAAAGCTGTGGACTATAAAACGGGGCTGAGCTCACTCAAACAAATGATCATCGGTAGGGTGAGAGCAAAACTACTCTTCATACATGGAGAAACGACGGAGAGTATAAGTTGATCACGAAAAAAGTGGAAGAAAAATGTCCAATTTCTGCATTTAGAAGTTTACAGGGCTCGGACTAAGTAAGGGTGAGAGTAACGGTAACAGTAGTTGGGGCGAGAACAGATATCAAGAATGCGGTTGATTTAAGGAAGACAGCAAAGCGTGTAGCCACTTTTCAGCGTCAGCCAATGTTCAGAAATCTCGAAATAGCGCAAAAGACCTTAAAAAGTCAACAATCTGTCAACATTGTGCTTATTCACTTAAAGGAATTGGTGCCGCAGTTGCCGCTGAATGCACTTAATCAGTTAGGAACAACGGAAGTGTGCATATACGTTCATCGAAGGTGGAGAATGCGTCGGCTTTCGTCTACATGATTGCATAAGCCATGCCGTACGTTGGCGATGAACAGAAAACCTAAATATTTCGTGGCCTCAGCTGCATATTGACGATGTGTCTCTTTTCAACAGTACACGTTCACAATTATGGCCCATGTTTGAAAGGCAAGACATCCCTCTCAGCACCAATGTTCGTCGTGGGATTATTCTGGGGTCTTTCCAAATCTATGAATGTTACAGAATGTCTAGGTAGCCTGAGTGGAGACCTGTCGATTTTACTGGAGGATGGGTTGTTGCTGTCGGCATATGACCGTCATTTTTGGGTCTTTTCGGATTGTGTTGTTGGTGATGCGCCTCTCATACCTCTCGTTTGGTATATTAAAAAATACAGTGATCATTACTACTGCAACTCTACCGCCCTAATTGGTGTCTCCACCATATGGGTCACGTGGAATTCATATTGCGAGAAACTGGTTCGATTCGCTGATTTCTACGGTGAATTGTGCTCATGTTCAACATCCACTGTGTCAGCCACCTGTGTGAAGACGTTAGACTGCACACACCGCCGGACTCGTATTCGGCGTTTCCATTTTAGCCGTACATGAGAACATGCGCCCACTTCACATATCCTCGCATGTGCACCCGCCGGATGACAGTGCACTTGCGGCTGATGCAAGATACGCTGCGTAGTAGCTCCACAATTCTTCCGTCGTGGGAAGCAAGACGCCAGATGTGTCGGGACTTTCAAAGGGTGATAGCAAACCGAGGTTACCTTCCGTGACAGTTTACAAATAACTGCTCATCACGGCTGACGAGTACTCACTTTGTCCACCTGCTGAAACTTACGTGTTCATTAGGCCGTCCTCTGGTTTTTATCAGCCGTCGGGCGTAGTCGGAATGCATTCATGCATCCACATTTTTGTAGATGGTTCATTCATATCCATGGACTGCGGTCGTTTCTCTGAGAGTGGCAAATAGCAACCAATGGAAGGAATTCATAAAATTTTGAAGCAACGCCCTAGTTGAAAGCTTTGCTGAAATGCTACAGAAAATCACCTTGAAATCAAAAGTGTTGTTGGTTAACTGTCGGCAAAGAACACTTTTGCACGCACTAGTTTATTGCGGTCAATAACGAAGATGTATCCGCAAGCTATTTTTAATCTTTTCTTGCAGTCCTCTCATCCTATTTGTTGCCTTCTTTTTGCTTTTGTTCCTCATGCATATTACTCATTCATTGGTCCGTTTCTTCGTGGACCATTTTTAGGATCAAAGCCAACCCGATCCGTAGCACCCATGGATATAACGCAAAATTGAAGACGACAGTGTTGCTGGACGAATTGTGAGCATCACCTGTGATGCTAAACGTCAGATGCGCTTTCGTTTTTGTACATCAACGAATGAAGACCCTCGGGGAAGTTTTTGTTACAGTCGCACATTACCATCTCGGACCGGACTCCCTGCGTTACTGTCTGCAAACAGACGAGGGATATCCAAAGGAATAATGGATTACCCATGTAGACGGCCCTGTTAAAAAGCCGCACTGCCATATTATAACCCATTCTATATGCACTTTCATTCCGCAAATGGTGAGGGGAATAAAATACGAGTTCTGCACTCACTCGAGCGGTAAAGATGCTGTTGGCAGCCTAGCTGGAGCCAGTCCCCCGAATGCCCAAGACGTCGACACTCAGGTTGAAGCTATCGTTCTAGCTGAGGTATTAGCTGAAGGAGGCTCATTTACTCGAAACTTCCAAATGGCTGATGCCAACGACGATCGCATTCAGAATATCAAACATACCGCACGACAACCACAATGGATTCATTAGTACAGCTCTCGTAACTGTGTCGCCTACAAAAACCGAGAGCGTCCCTGTGTACAACACCATTTTTAAATCTTTCTCGTTTCCCTTCATCCGACGGAAGCTTCTTTATCCCTCGTTAGTGACACTGAATAATCTTATGGCGATTGTTGGCATGTTTCATATGAACTGCACTTCATAGTTACACGTATATGACGCACCTGCCTCTCATTCTCCGCTGTACACATCAGCTCTCACGAGGTGGGCGAGAGACATCTGAGTTCCTGGTTCATGTTTGCTGAAAACCCTACCTCTGTTAATTTCGTCTGGGTTATCCTAGCGTTTCCTAGTGCACATTCGTCAGAATGGTCGAGAGTTATTGGAGGAATTAGTCAATAGTGGAGTTACACATCAGTCAGGTTATGGCTACCTCCTAAATTTAGTAGCTCATCCATCCAAAGAAGCTTGTGAAACTTTTGAGGAACGATTTCTGGAAGCCAAAACGTTGGCACACAAAAATAATAATAACAAGGATGTATCGAGCAGCCACAGATCAAAATCATATGAATTTCGATAGCAAAGAGAAAAATACTAACCCTGAAACGTACAGCTGCACAATAACCAGAAAATTTGGCGGACTAACAGAGGGGAAATTGCTAGTAACAGCCCTCCGGAAAAGCCTCACGGAACCGTTGAGTTCCTAGTTGAACCAAATGACGTTATCCACAGTAGACACTTTCTGAACTTGGCGTACGAATGTACAAGATCAGGGGTGCTAACCCAAATGACTCAAGAGAAACCGCTTGAAACAAATGTTGGAAAAGAACAGTTAACGACTGTTCTGATGAACACAACAGCATTCCTTATTTGAACTGTTCCCAGGATCAACCCTTCCGTTAAACTAAAAGCTGATGCCGATCATCGTGGTCTCCTTGTTCTTTTACAACCTCACATTCTGTCCTCAAAGTTGCTTTCTCGGATTCACCCAGAGCAATCAGTTCTCTTTAGCTACAAAGTGAGTATTCACTATTTAAAGAAATGAAGTAGATTTCGTGCAGCCAGTCTACTTTCATGCCCGGAAAGTCCAAACTACCTAAACCATACCACCCATACTTATAAGCGCTCTAGCGGAGTTCCATCTCACCTTTCCGGTACGTTACAACTGTCACTCTGATGCCAGCATCGAGCGTGTGCGAAGTGTTCTATATAAGTACGCTCTGTAAAACACCATTCTCATGAAATGAATGGCCCGCATCAAATATGCGTTGTGCTGGTTGGCTTCTCGGTAACCTCAGTTCACTCTCCTACCACATTAAATCTAATTGAACCAACAGCCCTGAATTTTTTGGTCTCCTGTGCTCTTTGCACAAACCATCACCCCCTCTGACATAGGGACCTGTATGTCCCAGCACCATTGTCCGCATGCATTAAACTTCGAAGGATTTTGGATTGTCATACACAAGATCTACATTCATTCCCAAAAATGTCTACATCAATCGTAGGGACGTAACTGCGGCATCCGACATTCCTAGCGATAGTTAATGAAGGACAGGAATAACAGTGGTTCGATACCGATCCCTGGGCGACATCACCCAGTACCGCGTACATGTGATAGTGAAATTACTCGACAGTACATTCTTTCCATCTTCCAAACACCTCTTCCTTGGTACGACCTTGACCATTAGGCCGGTGATCACTTTGTTGAGTGACGCAACTACCCAACCATTTCATCGAATTTGGACATTCTACATACCATCG
This sequence comes from Paragonimus westermani, assembly GCA_008508345.1. Classification (NCBI taxonomy): domain Eukaryota; kingdom Metazoa; phylum Platyhelminthes; class Trematoda; order Plagiorchiida; family Troglotrematidae; genus Paragonimus; species Paragonimus westermani. The sequence continues at coordinate 66,800 of QNGE01001440.1, read as the reverse complement.
TCTCAGCAGCATGCATCTCATAGGTTTCTACGTGAGGGGATATTCTTCTCCCATATGATGACTGTTTTGTTGCTTCACTCACACAGTTGACTCACTGTACAATTTACAGTTGTGATATTCACAGATGTATGTGGCTTTGCAATGTGTACACTAATCACGCTCCCCTGGGCGTGCTTCTCACAGGTGCGCTGAGGAATATATCATTATTACTATTAAATAGTTAGTTTATTACGAATTATCACGACTGATGGTGTACTCTCCAATCAATTGCCTTCTAAATTCGTTCCTGGTCTTAGACTCTGCCTGCATTCGGCCTTTTCAGTTTCAAGCGAACTTTCATAGAATGAGTTTATATCTGTCTCCGGTGAATTTGACGAAAGTATATAGCTGACATATTGATAATCACGAAGCAGACCGCTCGTGCTCAATTGTCACAGTTAATCGACTCAGTGCAACAGCATCTTTAGCATGCTGGAAACTGAAGTCGTAAGGTCTTCAGTTAGTTTTCCAAACCATCTCGTCAAAGTTGATGGGCAGCAGAAATATAAGGTTTTATGTACCGCAAAGCAATCCCTTCCAGTCAATATATCAGCTTCAAATCCTTGCATCCACTTGATTCAGGAAAACAGTAATCCGGTCACCCGTCAACAGAGTTAACAGAATATCCTACTATTGAAACATCCAAAGCAACTGGGACTTCCTACACCATTATGATTTCACCCGCCTAACAGTGACCTTGCGTCCATATTGGAAATGTAACTAAACGTGTGTGGGGTAGGCAGGAACTCACAGAAACTAAAATCCTCCGGTCCACTGTGTAACTACCGCGTCGTAAACGAACATCTTAAAAATTGCCTTCGTTCTTTTACAGCACCCCACCCGGGCCCTACTTCTATCAGATGGTACTTTGGAACGATTGATGGCGCATTCCAGGGATCCCGTCCATATGGGCCAGCAGATCGCGTTTACAAAATCCGTTGCGGTCATTGCAGTATCATTTATATGAGAGTGACAATCGGACAACTGGAATCACTTATTGCCGAAAATGAGAGGCCCACGCCGTTTCCTCCAAAAGACAGCAAACCTTGGAGGCTGGAAAGGTTCAGCCATCACACTGCACCCACTTTTAAAGAACTAGGACGTAGGTTTTAATTAGGCCTAAGTGAACCGTAGGAATTTGCCTTCCGATGCGCATCGGTGCCGTGCTGAATGTACCATCAGTTGCAGCCAGTTAGCATGTGTTAACCGCAGTAATAGCACTAAACTCAGGTATTTCTTGTCTGTACCCGTCTCACCTTCTCCTAACAGGCAGCGGTACTGGCCAGTCTGCCCAAGCGCCATAAAAGTTGGACAATGTGGGAGCGATAACATGGCTCTCCTCAGGTCGAGGTTTACATTTCAAATCAGATTGTCAAGGAAAATCCTGCTAACGTACAATTTGACACCTCGAATCCTTAGAATCCGAACGCGAACAGACCATACGCTGCCTGCTTAACGAAAAATATCGATGATGTTTTACGAACAGCGCTAGAGGCAGCGCTCTCGTTACCGTTGAATATTATTTTCTTCCCCTTTTCGGAGACCCTGGCATCTGTATGCAACCAGTTGCTCAGTTTCCTCGACCCAGCATAGTGACGACGATCACAATGGCACGAGCACTGACATCAACATGAATGGTGGGGTGCAGGAACGCTGAGATGGGCGCTAGGTACATAGAAATACTTTGGGCTTGGATTGCTGTGTCGCCTTCACTTGACCGTTCGGGGCCAGATTCTTCTCCAACGGCATGTGCAACAGGCTAGCGGTACGTTTAAACTGCAATACATATCTCTCGTAGTATGGTTGGAAACCCAGGAAACTGCGTACTTAACAGGTGTGTTGCAGGGTTGGACAACGCATAAGTTGCTTCAATTTCCTGAGTCAAACGGAATGACATTTTCCGGAAACTAAGGCTTTAAAATGTATTACTGCCTTTTAAACCAGAAGACACTCGGAGGGATTGAACGCCAATCCAGCTAACCATAACCTTTGGGCAGGTCGCCTAGACATCTTAGTTGGTCCCACGCTGACGATCAAGTAGCAGTAAATGAGGCACCAGTGTGGACTGAGATCACTCAGCGGCCGTTACATCAGACGCTGAAATGTGGCGGGAATTGTATAACGCAACCGTTATCATGTGGACCTCATATATCCATGGGTGTGCCGAAACCTACTTCAGCCCGGTCGGACGGCTCCGTTTCGACTCATTAGCAGCTAGACGCTGAAACAAGCTTAACAAAACAAAAAGGATTTCTCAGAGTACTAAACACACCATCGCAGTTAGCTTTGACCTCGGTCATACTTTTATACAAGACGCAATCGCGAACTTCCGCCATTCTGTCTTATGAGTACAGTAGAACCTCGTGGGTAGCCTGGCTGCTAAATGGCGTTCCCCTGAGTCATCTTATCAATCATCTGAGGCAACTCCATTCGATGTGTTTTTCCTAATGCGCATGCTCACTCGCAGGCCGATCTTAATTTAAGCGCATGCAACATCATGACCAAGAAATACATGCTCCGTATGACTGTGCTTTGAATGCCGTCACATCACCCGGACGCCTTGACCTACACGTCACTTTGCACGTCGCTGTTCACTGTGGCAACATGCAGCGCAAAACTCGGTTGCGATCTAAGATTCGCCATATATATAACGGTGAGATCAACGGACCCTTTACTAGATTTACGCGGGGTCAAATATGACTGAGACCATCAGTCCCAACGATGTGGCTGACTAAAGGACGTAAAGTCACTTGGGATTTGTGCTGAGGTTTCAGGTTGGCTACCTTAACTTCTTCCATCACCGACCTTTGTGTGGTCATGGGTAGGCAGTCAGCCCTGATTATCTTCAAAGCACATGATTCCAGTTTGCGGCAGACCAGTTGTTTGAACACAACTTGTTTAATTGAGTTACCAGTCTCCCCTATACCTAGCAGCCCCACGATAGCAGCACTCTAAACGGTAGCACTACAGCGACAGGCAAAGAAAACAGTTTCGTGACGATTATCAACGGGGTATGTATGCTGTAACAAGTTTGACCACCCAGGGTTGTGTTGCACCGCAGACAGTCCAAATTACGATAGCGTTTTCAATTTCTGAGTGATGTTTAAAGTCGGGGGAAGCTTGAGGAGCGATGAGCTCGGTAACGTTTCGCCTGTTCATGCTGCTGTATCCAATGATTGGAGGGGGCGTTAACCATGCCACAGCACGAAGCACAAGTCTTCCCATATCCCCCACGTTGGGCCATGCTTCATCAGCGGTTGAAGACGTTACAATACTAACGCCGGAATTGCAATCATTGGGTCAGATCTGTCACAACCTCAACGCTCCCGTTTTGTAAAACGGAAAAGTATCAACGGGTCGGTGAACACAGATGGAGCCTGAGGGCCTGATTAATAACGCGGTCGGACATTTGAACTGCTGCTGGAAGTGCTAATCGCAACGTTCTAAGCATCGCTGCAGGTCAGGTGAATGCTATCCACCTACTCAGCAGGCTACATCACTCAAGCTTGACCGCTCGCCACCCGTCTGTCGGGTGTGAGTAAAACCTATGCAGGTTACTGGTAGCAGTAACGTGTTTCATCTAGTTAGGTCATTGTCCTCATTAGACCTCCCAATCCTTTGAATTGTACACGCTGTCTGATGGACTATTACAGCAAGCGTTAAGAGATTCGACAGAAGGCTCAGAGATCCAATTGTTGGCAGATAACTCAGCAGAAATGTTTTGGCAGGCGGTGGGATGCATGTTGTATATATACCCAACGTGCTTCAGAATGGGTTAGCTGGTGAGGCTCCACACTAGAGACAAGCCCTTTCTAGTGGTGCGCTGTCATCCGGTGATGAGGGTCAAACATTACAGTCTCTTGTCTAGAGCCTATGGAGGCACATGCTGCGAAGACAGACAGCGTTTTTTAAGTGACTCTTGTTGTATTGACTGTGGCTGCAGGTCCTACAGTGTGAGAAATGCTAATGATGGGTGTCCAGCCAAGCAGTGCTCTCCAGACTTATATGCATGGAGCAGCTTTAACGCAAGCTCAGCGAACGGCTTTAACTATATGAGCTCTGGAAAAGCTCACATGGTACGTGTAAAACGGAGCGGCTAACGGAGAGTGAACTTGTAGCACCGGGCTGAAATCCTTACGGTGTGTTTCAACAAGACAACGGATATCTATGACGAGTTTACCCAAAGTACAAGCAAACGCTGCCCGTCAACCTGGTCGCACGTGTATTAAAACGATGAGGATGGTAAACCGAAGAACGTCTCGGGGCGTGTACGGGTTTCTTTTCGTCAGGTGAAAGACTCACGGCACTTGGCATATCATCCTGGTTAAGACTTCTGTTGTGGGTATTCGATGTAGCAAGTTTCTAGCGGATGTCTGAAAAGGACGTTCGGGGATCACCGAGTGGATTGTTAATTAGCAAAAGAGAGAAGAGGGAGAAAGTTGAGTTGGCACGGCAGAACGCGCCGAGGGAACAAGATCGACAGTCTACACCTCGGTCAAAGTTTTCTCGTCGGACGTCAGGACAGAAATCGAGATTATTACACGTTTCTGTGATCACAGTTTTGGCGGTACAGTACTCCTTGGTCGTTCAGACGGAAGAAAGCGGTTGGTTTGAAAAGCATCACCTGGAGCCCTTGACCCTTAATAAACCTATTCATAAAGCACCGAAGCGAATTACTGAACGCGCACTCCACTGAAGGCCAATGCTCAACAGTGGTTGCGCTCGAATATCCTTCACATAGAGTCCACCCATTCAGGATGCACAACCCACGGTAAATGAGGTTCCAACGAAAAAGAGCAAATAGACAAGAGAATCCGCCAAGAGATTCGGGCTTAGTGCAGTGGATGAAAATGGTAATATATTTCTCAAAGCGTATGTCAAAAGCACGCTGTAGTATATGCGATCTTCGCAGATAATTACAGGTGATATCGAACGACAAATAATTGACTAATACTGTAAACTCGAGGCCTGCTCTCGAAAGAGCATGGTCAAAAAGGAAGTGATCGTAGTTTACAAAACTTTGACGCGTGCAACAGCAAAATGTATTGTTCGCTTCCTCTACAGAGTCAGTCCAAAAAATGTGACGTTACGTTAAGTTGCGCTTGACGAGGTTGTATGTGGGTCGATGTTTCCAATAGTTTAAGGTAAATCCGGAGAATACGCACAACCACATCCTCAGGGTGGTTCGCTATCACGTGATATATATAACTTCGGAGAAGTGTTGAAATAGGCCGGTTCCTGTGATGGAGGACAGGGAGCTCTAACATCTGACGAACGATTGGGCAGACTTCGGCGCAAGACTTTGTCGGCTGCTGCAAACCGTCAAATATGTGAAAATCTTACGATTTGTCGGGTCGAGGTGAGGTTTTGTGCGTTTGTCCGCCCCAGCAAGTCTCCTCGCATAACGGATGTTTATGGAGTTAAGAAGAAAAATGCAATCTCATGTGTTATGTGAGAAAATGCGGAGTGTTCACGTCAACCATGACGAATAATGAGTAGGTAGAATTTTTCGCGGTTGTCAATAAAACACGTGTGACCAGGGTGGTGTTTGAGGACCAGTAGGCCTGTAGAGACTCACGCTTGCAGTTCCTGCGTGTTGGTGACGAGAATGATCCATGCGTCATCTGAACGGGTTGCAGCCACCTAGGGCGCCGGTCACGCGCTATCTACCCTTCGGGGTCGGTGATCATCACGGAGATTTGTATGATTTTCTCGAGAGTTTTCTACGGTTGGTTGGAAGTGGCCGCCATCATGACATACCCAGTTTCTCGTTACCAAGAAAAAGCTTATGTGGCATCTTTTATGGAGGTCTTGCTGTCAATCTTGAATTAATCACGCATTGGTGGTGGATGCCCATTTTCATCGAGTGTTTAATCGCTAGAAGGACTCTACTTATTCCTCAGTGAGCACCCAGGTGAAACGCCGTTCCCCCAGTCAGCAGCTCAGTAACCGAGCACATTACCTCTGAGCTAGTTATCATATTTTCCCGTTGTACGAACATCGGTAGTTCGGAAGTAAAAGGATTCTGCGAATGAGGTGCTTCTGTGCAATTCAAGAAGTCTGGATAGAGAATCAACCTACCTTCATAAAAATATTTGGAGAATCAAATGAAAACAAAGTGATAGGAGCTACAGCAACGTCGTCCGTGAGCGCATGCGTAGAAGAATAGGTCCTGGTGAGAGCTCCGACGAAAATTTCTCACACAGTCATACCTATCGACCGGGCAAAAGCAAGCCATTAGCTGCTATTCAGAACTCCTGAGGATAAGGCTTTTTCCGAAGTCTAAGTGGTCGCCGGGATACCCGGGGTGTGCCACTACGTTACCTCCAATGCTGCGCCACTGAAACAGCGTATTATTTTATCCTCGTACAACTTCGTGTCACCATTTCCTGGCCGCCTTCTTCTATATGTTACCTATTGAGGGTTTAGTGTTCAAAGAGATCGCAGACGGTACATTGGATTCAGACAAGATCTACCCTGAGATATGCAAAAAGCGGCTATAAGCTTGGCGAAACTCCTCCGTAAGTTGTCTGATCAGGCGCTCCGAAGTGGTGTGGGAAGGTACCACGATCTCGCCTACATTAACTACGGACCATGATCACTCTCCTGCTAGTTACGGGCCAACCCTACTGGCATTCTACACAAAAGTGTTAAAATACACCACCCCTGAGCACACCTTGAAGAACGGTTTCTTTCTCTACGCTGCATGGCTTCCTCTCAAGCTGACCATGGGTGGAAAGCGCTTATTCCCATGGCTAGCCTGATGGAGGCCGGTGAAAAATCTGGTTTCGAATGAAGACTGCTTTGATACATTCAAGCTTTCGACCATGTCACATATTGTCCCTTCCGATACACATTAGAAGTGGACAGCATCCTCACCAGATTGCTTCCCATCTTGACGCTAAAAAATGTGCAGATAAAACTGAATCAGACATTTCACATCCCTCTTTGATTTCTACAAACGTTCTTCAAAAATTATTGACCTGTCCCCTTATTGTTTATTTGCACCAGAGACACTCGGATCAATACCGGGTGCGTTGTTCCACGCTATGCTGATGACAAAAACTTGGAATGGTAACAATTCTGGTGCCCTGCGGATGAGTCAATGTATGGCAAGAGCTGCCCAGACGACTTGATTTTTCTGTGAATGGCAATAAGCACCTACATATGTTACCCCGCGGAGACTCTGGCAATGCTTTCGTAATTCAGTACGTCCACAATGTCAAACATTGCGAAGGTCGCTCTAAATACATTTTCAAGTATCTGGGCGCCATCTCTCTTGTCACTCATTCATCAACATGGGATGGTCACAATTATGTTCGCTATTCTCAGAAGGAAGTTTACACACCGCTGCACAGACGAGTTGGCGTTACAAATACCTCGCACTGTTCCTATGAAAACGCCGCTGGAGAACACTAATGAAGCGTTGAACAACGACCTGAAGAAATAAACAACGTTGACTGTAATTGACGTATAGATACCAAGCCGAGTACGGCCGTTCAGTATGTCGCTGATGAAGTTGAGCATGAAATTCTTGATTTGTGCGCATTCCGAGCATGTTATCGACCAAAAGCAGTGCACAAGACGATTTGATAGCTCTCTCCCTTCGGCATCCCTTGACATCAGTTCTCCGCGCACGGAGTTATCATTTACTCTAATGATCTTCTATCGGATGACGAGAAGATGATGTTCTGGGAACCAGTTCAAAGCGCAACCCGAATCCCACGTCCATGAACATTAGCTCCACTCGTGATTTCACTTGCTGTTCGGATCTTTCTGTAATCCCATAGGGCCGAGCCGCATTATGTTTCCAATTATTGTCTCTCAGGTAGGCGGACGCACGTTGGACATGGAAGTTACTGAACAGAACGGATCCGGATGAGTTTGGTCCTCAACCAGGACTTGCTGAAACTCAAAACATTTTATTCGTGTCGCATAAAAGTATCTGGACTAGTTTGAGTGGCATGTGTTACCAAGGGGTTGTCATCTAAAATCACTCAGTCACACGTGTAGAAACATGTGTGCGTGTGACAATACACATAGAATTGCTGAATGTTCCCTGAGAACACAGGTGTGTATAGGAAGACATAGGTGAAACACGAAATACAATGCTAATAGAACGTGAGTAACTAATAATATACCCATGCCCTGGGATGCACGCGGAAGCAAGTATCTTCTATTATGTTGTCCTTAGGTAAGAGAAATGTTTATGAGGAAATCGGTGTATGTAGACTGCTTCATAAAGCCCGTTTCGACAAGTAGTCCCATTGCTGGCGCGGAGCTTCTGTCAAACTGACCGCTGTTTGCCCGCTTAATTTCATGTGGGGTGCGCGCGGCCCCACTTCAATAAGCAACCTTGACACGTGACATGACAAACAGGAGCAGCTACTTGTAACGTCATATATCCAGTTAAGTACCACGAAAATCAATTTCGCCAAGTCCTTGTAAACAAGCTAAGTGTTGCACTATTCTCCATAGTCCACACGATTAGTTTGCGTTTCCTAACTCAGCGTGTAAAACTACATCCCATTTTTTATCCTTTAAGTACACGGCGCGCGATTTTTGAGGTATCCAACATCCGGACGCTCCCATGCCATTAACTCCTAATTCAGGACGTCCATTAGTTGTTCGAGCTACACTCAGTCTAATCGCAGTCTGCCAATAGGCTGGACCTAGAATAGTCACATCTGCAGTACAACAAGCATCTGCAAATTCCAAGCCCGCTGAGCAGCAGATTTCGATTCGAAGGGGAAACGGCCGTAATGACGAGTTTGTTGTCAATAGCGAGCTCAGGTATGAGAAGAATATTAAAGACTAAATAAAGGGAAATAACAACGAACCTCGACAGTGAATTCACCATAGTTCAACAATCCGAGACCAAGGATTCATGTGAACACGACCAAGCACAACAGTGACCTAATGACGGAGCGATCAGGCGTGAATGGAACGAAGGCACGCAAAAACGTCCGCCAGTGGGGAGTGGGGATGAACAAATTCCACAGGAACAAGATTCGACAGGCAAATGACATCAAGTCCTGGATATACGCAGGGACCACAGTACCTGAGATGGCTGGTTTGTCGCGCGCGCAGTCCCAAGGTCGTGTTAGCCCTTGCAAAAAGGGCTCGCAATCACTATCGAGAAGATTTCGAATATACGAAGGAGAAGGATTAACTAGTAAAGAATAAATAAAGCCAGGAAGCATGAATACCGGTTTTTCATCAAACAGATGACAGTCGTCGAATACTCAACGTAGACATCCACTATCACATCAACGAAGTTTCGCTCAGTGGTCCGTCCACTCGCCCGCAGAATTCCGAAGGTCATTGCCTTCTCTTATTCCAACCGGTTTACTTTCGCACTTTTCCGATACGGTTCCACCGTAACTGGCAAAATACTTCGATCCACAATGTTCGTCATCCTCAGAACGCCTCTGATATGGTGTTATTTGATACTGTACAAACATTGTCGACATTTATTCCCCGCAACTTTACGTCATCTTCATGAGATCTTAGAGAACATTTGCTCCAATTTCTTGATGACACGTACGCCCAATTTATTTGTGAACATTGGACTCTTTTCCTCCTCTAAATGGGTTTCATTTGTCTTTGGTCTCTCCCACCCTCCATACTGTACAATTATCATCCACATGCATCACTTGAGATTATGCACATCGATCATGCTCGCTCGTGTATGTCTATCATTAATTCGCTCAGAAGTCTGTATTACTTTCGCGTTAACCCCGGTGCATATTCACACGGTGGATAACAATGGGCGGTCACATGTCATCCTATATTGTTCAACCACCATAACCGTACCAGCCCTAAGAAATTACTGCGCAGTGGCGGCCTACTTCAATTATTTGCATTAAAACATTAAGCGTAGCTCAACTCAGGAGAGAAGACTTCCCCTGAGATGGAAACTGTTTATTGTGTGTATGTTTGGTGAGCCGTTGAACTGGTGCAGTGTGGTGAGAGTCCCAGTGGACGTCATCATTTAACTTAGGCGCCTACCGAGCTATAATCTGCGGCGTACAGTGGAGCATTCAAGACGACATCCGTGGCATCCCTACTTGCTGATTTGCTAGTCACCCCAAAGAAGCAATACCTCTAATCTGACTGGGGAAAATGTATAAAAGAATAATTCTGGTTTGCAAGGTATGTGATCTCCATATATACAGGATACGTGAAAACTCTAATCACCTGAACGGCACGGCTCATCAAACTGGGTATTCCTTATTTCGTGATATTCTTGTTGACTTCATGCATCTGATATACCGCGAAGTAAGGAAACCGATGCACGGCTTGTGGCTTCCTCCCGCAGTTAGCCGCAACCTTTCCTTGGATTTGAACAGTATCCGATTGGTGTCACACCGTATTTTTCTATCAAAGCGTGCCATTTTGCAAACATTTTACAAACCTCTATCAGTTCATTCCGCACATGGCACCAGTTATTTTTTGAAACGTACTGGTTTCTTATGGGCCTGAAAATCCTTCACAGCTGTTGATTGGTATTCAATTCAGTCTCGTCGGTTTTTCTTCCGTTATTCCGGTATTGCATGCAAGTCACTCAGTGCTTATTGATAAACCGTGCCGGCTTTACGGTTAGGAACAAACAGTGCATACTATAGGTAGCTTCATGCACACACTCAGCGACGATCCCCTGCTTCGTGAGCCTCATAAAAATTCAGTGCTTTTGTTTGAAAATTTCGTTTGTTGTTTGAAGCCTCATGAACGCGCTTTCTCAAAATTTGCCCAAGAAATTCATCGGTGTTCCGTTGAACATCTTTAGAGTCCTGAAATTTACACGTCGTACTCATTGTTGGATGACGCTGTCATTCCCGTCATACGTTGAGCCCAAAACAGTGACCGTCTAGTGCACAATAATGTTGCGTGCAAGTACCTCATCGGGAAACGCTTAAGTTGTGAATAAAAGATCGGCGCTTGTTGTACATGGCGATGAGGTCACGAAACACTGCTTACTCTCCAGATTCGAAGAAAATTCACCCTCCGACTACCGTCATTAAATGTATACATTCGTTATTGTTTACTATTATTATATCCGACAATGCACATTCTCACACTACAGATAACACTCGTAACAATTGCATACACACCTTGATTTTGACTTACGGAGTTGCTATGTCTACTTTGCATACATAACACGGTGCACCGTGTTACCTCCCTATTTCTACAAGCCGCGCTATGGGCAAACCTGAGTAGTGTCAACACACGGCTCCAACCTTTGTATCACCAGAAACGGTCGTAAATGCGCCCGATGAAGATTCGTGGATTAAATTAACTTCAGTTCAGACGCCACCCACAACCGTTCGCGGCCTTTCCATCAGGATAAGCCTTCCGGCTGGCCCTCTTCAGAAATGAGAACCAAACCTAGATTCTGACCTTATGCGAGTTCATCCGCAGAGCATATCCTTGTCAGGAACGGAAGTTGCACCGCAGCCGTTCTGCTTGTGAGACTAACGTATAAGCCTCAAGGCCGGTTATCTCATAGGGGTACTGCCGAACAACCAAATTCAAGCACCTAAACTCAACCTCGCGAGAGTAGTGCTCACACTGTCCGATCCTTTTTACTGATGTATAAGCGCACTCGTTTTGTTCAGCCCAGCTGGTAACCCCGAGATCAGGACCACTGAGTTAAGCTTAAGTTACTGACACCATGGAACCAACTTAGAGTGATTTAGGTGTCGGGTAAAAGTCTGCGTATGTTCTGGTTCGCAAATCTTGCTAGGAACGACCCCATGGCTGTGAACATAGTATGATATATGGGTGGGCATGCATTGGTGTGACTGGGAATTTCAATGTTCTTCACGTACAGAAAAAGCAGTAAGTAAGGCTTCAATAAGGCGGTGAACCGCTTGTGCAGTTCCCGTGTAGGAGCGTTCCAACGGAGGCTGTCAAAAAGTGTGCGACAATCACATGAACAACGGTAACCCACATGTCTTTCTGACTTGTCCCATCCCGCCAACATTATCAGGTTCTTAACCAATGTAGCTGCGCATTGTCGTTATTGTAACTACTGCTTATTCGCGTGCAACGAGTTTTCGTTTCCTGAGCATGAACTGATTGTTCGTACATCCGTTTTTGGATCGCCGGTCTACCACGACGTAGCGCCTCGTTACTCACACAAGCGCCGTCCAGTCTCTGACTTGAAACTGCCGTTAAATCATGTTACCATTTGCGGTTCAAGAAGCCACGCTACGTCAAACGACATACTTCCTCCGTTCCTTGTGGCGATTGGCAACCGCTCACCTGCAAATTCCCTTTGTTACCGTCGTATTTCTAGACTAGAGAGAAACGTGGAGACAGTATAAGTAAGATGAGAGTAATGATGCCAGCTATTACAGTTATAACTTACACATTACAAGCTGTAGAATTGCAAGCAGCACGTTGCACGCCGCCTGCTATTAGCCCCCAAAAACGGGTTCCAACAGTAGTCAAACCACCGTTACTGGCAGCAGAAAATCCTCCATCTACGGGAGACGCGGATTGGTAGGTCAAGTCTATCGGAGGGTTGCGACCCAAATAGTTTACCTGTTGCGGATTGAAACACTGGCATGACTGTGCGGTGCTGAGTCTTCTGAAAATGCGAGCATCATGCTCCCGATCCCCATTCACTGGAGCCTATCTATTTCGCGAAACTTGGCGAGTACGTGTGGCAATGGCGCGGCATGCGATGCGCAATGAACAGAGGCAGCCAAAGATTTGTTCTCCGGTTCAAATTCAGTCATCTGTTGAGTTCATTGCAGATGCCGCTCTCAGCGGCTGTTGCGAAGCACCGCTCAAAAGTCTCAATAACCTCCCATAGATACGTCGGACCCAGCCCGTTTATTCACATCCAGTCCATCCAACCTACTCTTTACTTCGTACCCGATGTTCCAAGTTCCTCCGTCGTAGATTCTCTTAAAACCACTGTGCTGAGCTTAACTGCGGTAATTCCAGAGTCCGGTGTGTGTACCGTCCCAAGCAGCTGGAAGAAAATCTCCGCATTTTGTAGTGGCTTCTCGATATCTTCTACAATATCAGCAATGCCGTTCAGTCATCATCTGGCGACCCATTTGGCTACGAGGATCTAACGTTGGTTATCTGTTGCATTCGTTTCAAAATTTTCCCCCAAATTCATTTTGTATTCTCGATTACTTCCTTATAGCCCCCTTTTATTTATGAGACTTGGGGTCGTCATGTACTCTTAGCGCACATTTCAAGCTTCCCTTTTGCGCCTCTGTGTCTTTCCTACCTCGCTCTTCTACTAGAGAGGCCTCTCTGAATGCCGGCCACGTCTTAATAGGGCGTGAGTATCGGTTAGTTGTACGGCACCCGTTAATTATAGCTCTTGGCATACGCAGCAGTAGGACAGAGGATTGGAATGATGGAAGCAACGAAAATAATAGGGAATGCTGATGCAGCGGACAGTTGAACTAGACCTATGTTTATTGTAGTTGGGGGTATCACGCCTAAGATTTTTGCGCCATTCCGATGGATATCCTATTCGCTATTGGAAGTCGTGCGAAATACCTTTCTCAAGATCATTTTGCAAAGCATTATGCGCGTTGAGGGTGTGGCGAAATGTTTATAATCTGCAAATCCCCCGTTGAAGTGTTTTGCTCTCGTTCAAAGGTCGTCCGATCTGAGTCGAGGTCTTTTGTTATTGGGTGTACACATTCAGGAGACCGTATTTTTTCTATCCGATTCAAACGTGTTGTTGTCCCATCTGCAAGGCGGCTTGGGCCATTTAATTTCACACGAATGTTGCTCATATTTAAGTTCGCCACCTTCGACTGATTCAAATTTTCGCTCCAATTATTTTTGCTGCAGGTTTCCGGAAGAAGACTTCAATGGTACAGTGTTTTTCTGAAATAAGTGTGACAGCTTTGCATATGAACCTGCACAATGTTCCCAACTGCTTTCAAGCTTAACTACAACTGTGTCAATATCCGCTGCCTTTATCCATTACCCAACAGCTCCGTAGTAACTCATCCTCTTACCCAAAATATGTGCTGTCAGGGACCAAATTCCTATTATGATTAACCCTGCGAGTACGTAACCATTTGACTATTTTAGCAACTCGAATGCTGGCTAAACCGGTCGTTTTTTAATGAGCCTTCGGTATTTTATCAACTGCCACTAGGCCATCCTTCTGATGTCAACCTCAGTCATCCCACCATAGTAAGTCTTCCAGCACTCAGTCGAACGTGAGCGAGAAATTAGTACATTCCATAGACCAGGCCTTCCCACATAATATTTTGCAACCCACTGGCTCATATGTCAAGAAACTTCTCAGCAGTTCAAATGTTGTGCCTGATAAAAGCAAATCCATCAACTTATTATTCGTTTACATAAGATCATTGGTAAGATGTGCATTTTTGAATTCTGTCTAGTCCCCGCGTCATTATATTGACCGGGAAGTAGTGTTCCCTGATACTCCAGACAGTCGGATGAGCACCATAGGATATCACGTGTTTTTTAGGGATTGTCTTACTGGACGAGGCGGTGGATGTATTACTTAGCTGAGGAGCAATTTTTTACAGCAACGATTGATGAGTCTAATCTTCACAAGATCGGAGGCCCGTTGTGGTTAATGGTCTCTACTGCTCTTCGCGAGCTACTAATAGGGTGCATCTACAGACAGTCTAAGCTACCAGCGATGGTTTGACTGACCTAGTAAGGATAATGTTTAGCGAAGAACACGCCTTATTATCTGTTGGAACTCCGCCAAAAACAGAACTTTCTGAGTAATGTTCGGGTTGTTTTTCAAAGTACTCGCTTGTAGTTAGCCGCCATTAACCCTCAATCCATCCTGCACCTGATGCTATCTCACCAATGGTCATCAAGCGAGGAGGTGAGGATATAGTAATCTTTTTACTAAAATTGTTCATCCTATCAATCTTATTCAGCATCTCCCCCCTCAATGGAAAAGTCAATCATCGTGCCTCGCCACAAAAGCGGTTCAAAGCAGGACTGTAGTAACCATCGTCCCTTCAACCACATATCGATCAGCTCGAGAAGGTTTGGAAGGGTAATAACGGCGTACATCGTCGAGAACTTAAGGTCACGAAGGCTTATACACCCTTAACGACGCGGTTTTCTCAGCAAATGCTTTTGTGGGATATGCGAATTGGGATTCCTAAACGATATTCCGATTTTTGTTGACGCAAGGACTACGTTAACGATCGTATTCTTACACATGTGAAATGCTTCTTGTCGTGTACCTCGCGAGCGCCTCTTAATCTGAATGGCCTCTTTAGGCGTGAAAGATCCCTTGTGTAGCTGACTTTCGTCGTATCCTGAAGGCCGCATCCAAACAGTCAAAATAGGAGAGCAATCCTCAACACCTGAACCAGTGACCGGTGGGGTGACTAAATGAAGTGTTTTGGGACCGTTGCCTTTTCACATTTATATAAACGGCGTACTCGATCTTATGAAGAACAGGAAGCCCTCTAGATTCGCTGACGATGTCAAAATCGTTTATACATTCTGCCAACTTAGCAAAGTCGCCTTCTGTCTACAAACTAAACAACAAGACCTAATGTAACTACAACTGTGCTGTAAAACATGGCTGATGACGTTCTCAGCAGGCAAATCGAAGAATGACGCTCATGGTTGTCAGATCCCGATGGTTCCATCTCACTAGACGGTTATAATGTTGATACCGCTACATTCGTTAGATATCCAGGAATACGGTATTCAAACTCCCTTACTTCCGCTGAGTAAGTAGGTCTTTGGGTAACAAAAACAACGGGCTACATCCAAAGACGTTCCGTCTACCGGTTGTGAGGCTGGAGTTATACAAAATGTGTAATTCACCTCAGGTGGAGTGCTGTGCATTCATTTACTGCCACCTATTTGAGTCTTCAAAACATCTGTGTATCCTCTGGCGACATTTTTCAGCGTGGTCGGGGAAAAACTTAGCTGTCAGCTGCATATAAAGTACATAAACGTCCCCGCCATCGCACCCCATGGTGAACACCTCGCTTGAAACGGTTTGTTATATAACTTACTCATACCTCATCTGCCACCAAATTCACTGCGTGATCACGAAGCCGTTAAAAAGTCGACCTCGTTTTACTCATGTGTGTTTATTCATGTGCACGCGCCACCCAGGTTACTGGACAATGTAAAACTGGCGTATGATAGTAAATCCAGTAGAACGACCTAATATAAATTACGGTTAGCGCAGACACTTTTCACGAGAAATTTCAAACCGTCTCACTAATATCCTGGTTGTCTGAGATGACGTAGAGTAAACTGCGAAATAACCTAACGAGTTGATAGAGATGTACACTTTATTAAACCACTGCAAACTTATCAGTATCGCAGTAGGTCCCTTTAAATAATTTGCCTACTCATTATTCGTCATGGTTGTCGTGATCACTCCGCATTTTCTCACTTAACACTTGAGATTGCATTTTTCTTCTTAACTCCATAAACATCCGTTATGCGAGGAGACTTGCTGGGGCGGACAAACGCACAAAACCTCACCTCGACCCGACAAATCGTAAGATTTTCACATATTTGACGGTTTGCAGCAGCCGACAAAGTCTTGCGCCGAAGTCTGCCCAATCGTTCGTCAGATGTTAGAGCTCCCTGTCCTCCATCACAGGAACCGGCCTATTTCAACACTTCTCCGAAGTTATATATATCACGTGATAGCGAACCACCCTGAGGATGTGGTTGTGCGTATTCTCCGGATTTACCTTAAACTATTGGAAACATCGACCCACATACAACCTCGTCAAGCGCAACTTAACGTAACGTCACATTTTTTGGACTGACTCTGTAGAGGAAGCGAACAATACATTTTGCTGTTGCACGCGTCAAAGTTTTGTAAACTACGATCACTTCCTTTTTGACCATGCTCTTTCGAGAGCAGGCCTCGAGTTTACAGTATTAGTCAATTATTTGTCGTTCGATATCACCTGTAATTATCTGCGAAGATCGCATGTACTACAGCGTGCTTTTGACCTATGCTTTGGGTAATATACATTATTATTGTTTGCATTATTATTATTTCAAAATCTCAGACAACGGAATGTTTACGTACGTTGTAGCATGGGAGCCGGGTTTTTCTGTTATGTTTGTCCATCACACTTGTGGAACCACGTTTCGTAATGTGGAGGCATCCGGTGACAGCAACATTGCGAAATGAGGGTTCCAACAACAGTCTTGTATAAGGATCCAACACGAAAAATCATGAGTCGGATGCCCAGCAAGCTATGCATACGACTTACAGGAACATAAGCTAAACTGTGACCGATGATGTAGCGGAACGATGTGTTTCGCCGTTTAATTCCAATCTGTGCGCGCATGCTTGTTTCGCCTGCGCGTTACGGTTTCACGATATGCTTTATGAATTTAATCGATAGAATACAATTTTTCCCAATTTTGCAATGTTTCCTAGGAATGCTGGTAATCTTGGATGATTGACCACAAAGAGAATTGTTTAATTTTCATAGAACTTGTCCCCTAGAGACGGGAAATATAGATATGTTCCCCGAACTTAGCATTTAGGTTGCAAACCTTTCGTCACCAAGCGAGGTGACATCATCAGTGCGTGAGTGTTTCAGCGTATAGTTTTGAACGCGGCGTTTGGCGGAGTTGGATCGATTCCTGCTCCCATATATCACAGTGGGTTGACCTACTGTTCTGAATTCTGGTTGGTCGCTTTCTGTCATGTTTGACCTGACCCACCATTTGTTGATTTTGTCGCAATTGAGCTTCGACCTGACGTCCGACCGGTTGTTCCCTGGAATCCTTGGTTGCTCTCTGCCGTTTGGGCTTACCGGTATTTGGGTTTGATGACGTTTACGCCTCATCAAATCCTTGATTCGCATTGGTTCATAGATTTTGTCTAGTTCGATGTGTTTGTTTATTGAACCGGTTGATGAGTACCAAGCTTCGAGAAATTCTCTCGCATGTTTTTCATTTGCCTGAGTAAGAATTTCTGCGGTGTTCAAGTTGGAGGCGTCTCCAGTTTCATCCTCGTGAGCGGACAAAGTTTTTGAACCAATGCGACTCAAGGATTTGATGAGGCAGAGAGCAACCAAAGATTCCAGGGAACAACCAGTCGGACATCAGGTCGAAGCTCAATTGCGACAAAATCAACAAATGGTGGGTCAGGCCAAACATGACAGAAAGCGACCAACCAGAATTCAGAACAGTAGGTCAACCCACTGTGATATATGGGAGCAGGAATCGATCCAACTCCGCCAAACGCCGCGTTCAAAACTATACGCTGAAACACCCACGCACTGATGATGTCACCTCGCTTGGTGACGAAAGGTTTGCAACCTAAATGCCAAGCTCTGCAAGCATATCAATATTAAAACCAACAACCCGAGCTACGAACAACAACACCACTGTTCCCAACCATCAGAAGCTAGGAAATATATTTACCCGATATTTTCTTATGCGGGGTCTAATTTCTGATGCCCGTAGTTTAGCTGCCGATGTTAAGGTAGGACCTGCACCGGCGCAAATCATATTTTTCTGTCTTAGGTGCCAGTTTAGATTTGCGCCTCTTTACTCATCTCCTGTTTGCTTATGCTGACGTTCGACAACTTTATAACGGCCTTCTTCAAAATACAACTGTCCTCGACCAAACACTTTATGTCCCGCCATTCAGAAGTGACTCAATAACACGACGGAATCTCTTCAGGACTTGCCAACATCTCGTGAACACGTGCGCTTCTGCAGGCAGCAATTGTTAGTGCATTCGTAATTCACTGTTGAGTATGGTGCTCCCTCTCACATCCGGAAAACGCTGTCAGACAGACGATTGTTCACAATGGCTACTGGATATTTGGTTGCCATATTGAATATGATCTGAATATGCGTGTGTATTATCAAAAGACGCAAGCAGATATGTTTACACACATAAAGAGAAAGCACACTGAATTACGGATATGAAACAGTCAGACCAGATAAATCTTAGTGAAGAGTGAACGTGTCTAACAAACAGGCAAACGACGTTCAGGTAGTATTAGATGAGGAAACAAGCTGATCTTTACATCCGCCACGTTAACAGTACATGGACCACGAGGTATAAATAAAGCAGTGGTTAAGATAACCGTTCAGAAAGATCGAGGAAACCGCTTCAGCGTGAGTGGAAAGGGAGTGAATGCGATTACCACGATTCCATCATCAAAGGTGATATATCTGAGAGACTGCTATGGTACACTAGAGAGTTTAGTGTCGAATCGCCAGACTGTTGTTTACTTTTGTGCTCACCATGTTGTTTCGAAGACATTGCGAAACCTCACAAACCTGCATTCGGTGTTCTTTCACTGATTCGCTTGAAATGAAAACACAATCCAAGTAGGCATACACGAAATCCAATCCGCATGAAACCTCTTCACTGGAACCCTGAAACCCGTGTGCCACGTTACGTGGCTCGAATGACTTGAGGAGAAATTCACATAACCAGATTGGCCTAGATATAGCCGTTTTTGGGTTATCCCCCGGTGTGGATGGGATTTTTTGATACGCTCATACAAGTTACAATTTGCTAATCACGCTTTTACCGGACAACCTTGAAGAGAAATTCTGAATGTGTGGCACGGGATAGCGGCCCGAAGTCTTCGAGCTGTTCATATCCCGGTGGTCACTAGATGTCCTCTAATCACCTGGGAATTTTTTGAATACCGTTGGCAGCGGGAATGACCAGTTTCTGGTTGGCAGCCGGTTGGTGCTTAGGTGGAACACGTGTTCAGCCACCACAACCCGAAGTTACATGGCATCAAGCCGGCGCAGTTCTTTTGGTGGCAACGTGATTCCGTGCTGCAGGCATTACTGGGCTTAAAAGCTTGGTAATAGTAACAGTGGAGAAAAACGGCTTAAAAGTGGGTGAAATTCATTGTAGATTTACGTAGTGGTAAGACGTACATCGAACAAGCTGGATTTAGCGTGTTTTTGTGAGCGAAAAGCAAGGCCCGCGCCCTTTAATCTAAACCAAATTGGCCTAAGAAATCTGCTCCGATGATCGGTGCTTCCATGTCGGTCAAGACAACCATCCACCCGAATTATCACCTGAGACCAAGGTGAAATGTGAACAACCTCCCGATGTAGTGATTGCGCTTGCGATTAGCAGTAGTAACCGCGTGGTTCATCTGCGAAAGGAAATAACCAGGGATAGCGCCAAAGTCAGCACCGGTGCCGTCGAGTCATCTGGTACTGGAGTGTCTTACTTTTGCAGAAAATGGGAGACCAGATGGCGATTTACCAATCACAACGGTCGCTGTAACAAATCCGTTCTGAGGCTTGATCGTGGCAGAGGAAGGGAGATGACGACCTGTGGTTTTTCGCGCTCTGCTGATTCGTCGCCATAATTTTGATGGTACCAAAGCCATTAAGCACGCTTTTGAGATCTCATTCCAGGACGTCGCCCACCGTACACTTCCAACAAGTTGATTTGTTTTCTTGGCAGGTCAGTTCAAGCAATAATTTGTTCAGATGCTTCCATTAGCTCTGAGCCTTCTGTATAACCTGGCATCTTCACAGTTTGCTTGAAAGAGATACGCGCTAGCCTGGTTTGATGGCTTACCGTCATTTTGTCCCCAATGCACGATAGCCCTTTCCAGGATACTTCTTTCAGAAGAAGGCTCTGCTAGGTAACACTTATTCCACAGGAGTTTCATGCAACCAATATCCTCTTAAGATAACGTTTAGCTTGGGACTACTTCATAGGCTGCCAATGCACCCTAATAATTATAAGAACGTTCCGTTTCATAGCTCTAGGATAGCAAACAAACACGGGTGTGGTTTGGTGCCTGGTGCTCCCGAGCATGAATCAATCCGCACTCATAAGACGCCGCCTAGATTTTTTGAAAAGATGCGCTCAAATAGACCTTTAATTTTTGCTATCACGTCGCGGGACACTAAATGAATCAAGTAAAAAATTTGGTGATACGCTTCGCCGCAAACAGTGCTTCACACTGATGAAAACTCATCGTAGTAGTTTGAAGAGAATACTCGGCGGCCGCAGCGAAATTGCACTCTGGACTCTGGTGGTCAAAGTAGTCGTGTGCCCTGTAGTGCAATAGGACAAGCAAACCGTTGACGAGAGCATATAATTGACAATCATCGTAAAAACCGCTCGGCTCTCCAGCTGTGTAGTGGGGATCTGTGGTGTGATTGGTGGACGAATATGTCGAATAGATTAGCGCGTTCACTAAACGTAGCTCACGGCTACGCTCGCTTGATTGACAGGACATGGACTCCAGGTTTGGAACACATACATGGGTGACGAAATGGGTAGCATATCACTTATACATGGTCGGCCTGATAGCGAGCCATGGAGGGAGAATCCGTTCCACACTGTTATCAACAGATGCGATTCGGTAAGCCACAATGGTCATGTGGGGAATAAATTAAGATATTTCTTTCAAAAAAGTTCAATACTCAAGTTGCCCAGAGTGCACCCTAGTTTTGATCTTTCGAGGAGTTATCACAGTTGACGGCACGCTGGACGTCCAAATTTCGCACAACGCAGATACCGTGGTTTTAGTGGCTATTTCCTGCGTTCGCCCACATTAGTTACACTTCCATTATTTGAAAGCTTTCACGACACTAGATGCAAGTAGAGCACACAACATTCTGACGCTGTCAATTTCCCATGGAGCCATGTCGAAACCTGATATCGCAGAGAGTGAAAACAAGTGTGCTTCACACAAGACGTTCAAGAGAAACTCGCCAAGTTGGAACAAACCCAAAGAAACGAAACAGTCACTCGGACATAGGGGATGGGTTTGACCGCGTTACCTCTCGCGTACAATACAATGGGCACCATCATTTAGAAAGAAAAAAGTTACAGGCGGTCCACACTAACGTGTGCATTGTAGGAAAAGTGGTCGCGAGAGTTTCGTGCAGAAACTGAACGGTGTGGCTCTGTAGACTGGAATGCGGGTTAGGCCAGATGTGGATGCACGAGTTTCTACCCCAGATGATATTGTGTCTATCGTGCTGGTCGACAACAAGGAAGACAAGAAGGAGGTGGTTTATTATTAGAGGCAGATCGCTTCGAACGAAAGTTGGGTGGAGGAATAAGTACGCTCAACGGTCAGGTGACAATCTGCTCCGTAGGATCACTAACGGCGATTATGCTAGCTGCAAGCACAGACTGCTTCCCACTCACGGCAGGGAGGAAGAAGGCAATTTGGTGCGGTTTCCCACAGGACGCTCACACTGAACCGCCAACATCTTTCTTCGTGGCTTTAATGTTCTACAGATCGACCAGGTAGCGAAATTTTCTTCTAGTGGTTCACCTGGGGGTAGATTGGTGACGATTATTCACATAATGACTTCGTTTCGGCATATGACCCAGCACACCAGATGGGGTACTGGACAGACAACGAATGTGATGGATATAGTTATCACCAGGTATCCTAGCGGTGTGGCTAGTTCAGAGATGTGTGCGTGTCTGCGTGAAGGTGATCCTGCGTTCCGTGCTGTTTCTTGCGCTCGGTGTGCCTAATTCTCCAGATAAGTGGCCTGGTAGTATTGCCGAGTGAGGAGGCGCCCTAGAAAACAGGTTATGCGTCTTACATTATATATCTGAGGCAGGGTTGATTGATGAAGAATGCCGCTGGAAAGTGACCAGACACAAGCATTTAGAGCTGGCTGTTGTGTGCACACTGATGTATAGATCACCGTGAAGAAGGAAATTCCCGTGATGAAGAATACGGACAAGTCAGACGAAAACCAGAAAGCGAGCCGCTTGGGAACCATTCTAACTTACTGGTGAGGGTTATTGTTAAATGGAGCACGGCAGGGCTCAGAGATCATCTACGTGCCTTCAAAGGAAGTGTAGAGTGGAGTACGAGCAACGATTGACAAGGCGAGCATAGGTAAACTGTAGAACACTCTAAACTATATTTAGCCCAGGCTTTACACACGAACTTCTGTAGGCTGTGCTGGAAGTGAAGGTGGTATAAATGCTACATAGGCGCACAGGGTTGAAAAGAAACAATTTTAACTAACAAACCTGCCATGGCTTTTCGATGTAGTTGCCAGAAGTTCGAGTAGAGGGAAAGAAGGTAGAAATCTGCCAGATAAACCCTATAAAGAACTTAGAGTTGCTTAAAGAGTGGTCTCTGTCAAAGTAGCTTGAGGCGTTAAACCTGTCTCATTGATGTCAAATTTGAGAGAATCGATGCTTTACGTATCGAATGCAAGATGTAGAGTGAAACGCGACGATTGTTGGCAGTAGAGTACCACAAGGATCCGTCTTATGGTGTCTGTCGCCTCTTATCTGCGAAGTAATTTGACGTGTTGCTAGCCCCGCGAGAGTCCACATCTGAAAGAAACGTTAGGTTAGACCGCTTCCAGAAGGAAGTAAGCCTGCAGAAAGATCATAACAGAGTACACCAATATATGGCAGTATATAGACTAGCTGCGAAGGTCATTAAATGGAAGCACTTGCTTGAGCGAAAGCAAAATCTTCTTGGACATAAAAAACCCCAGCTAAATTGCGGTTGCACAGCGAATATCGGAGGTGGAAGACCGAGTCATAAAATGGGAGGTGAACGTCAGATTATCTGCCCAAACCACGGATGGCACACAAAAGACCACTGGAGCGCTGCTCCTGATTAGAAAGACTGTGACTACTCAGGAACCAGGATTTCTTGTATTTTGTTCAGTGTGCACGTGCATACGTATCTGGAGTACAGCGTGCAAGCCTGTTATGCATACGTTGCCAAGGTTATGGAAGTGCTGGAGAAAGTGCAACACCGATTTACAAATTTGCTGGTCAAACCTAAGGGTATGGGCTGAGGAAACAGATCTAGATATTTGGTTTTTTCTCCTTGGGGTGGAGACACGAACATGGAAACACGATTAAAGCCTTGGAATTGCTGGAAGCTTGACCATTACTGGAAAGCAGCCATTTACTCAAAGTGCCAACCCAACGTTCAGAGGGCATGAGTGGAAAATCACGAAGTCAAGTAGCAACAAAATGATTCGGACCCACTTGCTCTCTTGCAGAGCAGTGAAAGATTGAAACAAGTTGCTAGTGGAAGTTGTACTGGCCACGAAGACGAATTCTTTCAGGCCCAAGCTCGATAAAGGTTGCCCATCAGTGCTTCTGAGCTTGATCGAGAACCTTGAAACCGGACTGTCCGTTTTACTCACCTTTTCACATTTGATTTCTGCCGCCTTCATTCTCCCTCTTTCCTTCTTGTGCTTACATAGCAACCGTTTATAAATGTTTACTCGCACTTTTCCTACTCATGGAGTTTGGTAGGTGGCCAGGAATCCGAGTCAATATACACATGCCAGTTATTGTTAGCCCAATACTCTTGGTACGTGCTTACTCTATACTTACTGATAGCTTGTGTGTCTGTGTTTGATAGCATCATGCCATAGATGAACATGCTGAAAATGTTTGCGACAATAACCCGCCATGAGGGTCAGCCCACATTGAAAAATTTTATAGATACGTTCGTTGCAACCATCAAGGTGAGTGGCGCTACCGTTAAACCCGAGAATGGTCATTTCTGTGGCGCTTTGCAGACATCGGCGAAATTGAAGTATGCAAACATACCATGTTGACATTGTATTCCGACAAAAATGCCGACAAATTTGAACTTTGGAGACTTATGACAAAATTTTCGGCTTCATTACCTTTACGAATTCTATTCTTTTCCATCCTTTTACAGGACTCCTGGTAGGTACCGATCGACAAAATGTTACTGGAAATCGTTGCAAATGACACTATCTTATGGCTGTTTCCGTCGTTGATGATGTGCATGTGTAAAATGCTGGAAACTCACCTTTAGCGGCGCATGAAGCACTTTGTTGTTTTGGCTTGACTTACTAATGAACCTCCTGCAAAATACGGGGATGTCCCTTAGGTATAATGCCTGAGCCATGGGATTCAAGGACTTTGAAACAGGGGGTGGTTGGGAGAGGTCCCTGTGAGTGTCACATACCAATGCTTATAGCATGGGGAGTAAATTTATTGAACTCTCAGTGAAATGCAGTTGCTTTTACTGAGGCCTGGTTACGAGGGCACATATGCGACGATGTTATCTGACTTCCTGGTTGTTTGATCCATGGAGTAGGTGGACGAGATGGCAGAATGTGGGGCGCTTGGATTTCGACAGCGAAGCGTTGTGGCGAGCGCCAAGAAATGGGGTTGTATATGTGAACTATTCAACTGAGCTGTTCCACAGAAGACAGCAGAAGGTTGCTGCATCTGTGTTGTTTCAGATGCCCCTCATCCACTTAACAGTAGGACGAGCAACCCCTCAGTGAAAGTAGAAGGCAAGCAGGTTTGCCACAACGACTTCTGATAGTGAAAGATTTCAGCGCTCTCGGGACGGGTTGAAAAATGGTACATGCTGCTGGTGGTATATCGGATGGGGCATTGTTAAAATTCATAAACGGACATGCAATTCCTCAATATGTTAAAGATCTCAGTAGGTGCAGGGATGATCAGACTTCTACAGTTCTAGACCTTGTTATGACAGAGAACCCTTACGATATATCAAACCTGGAGGTCAGAACGCCCCTAGACAGAGATGACCCCGAGGTCAGACGTCTACGATCAAGCGGTGTCTACGCCAATCTCCCTGCCAGGTGTCGTAAATTCGTTAGGGATACGAGTATTCAACAATCACGTTCGGGAGTTGGAGTGTCACGGTACCAAAGAGGTCAACAAACCCTGAGCTATAATTAACAGGTGCCGTACGACTAACCGACACTCACGCCGTATCAAGACGTGGCCGGCATACAGAGAGGTCTCTGTAGTAGAAGAGTGAGGTAGGAAAATGTGCACTAAGAGTACATCCCAGCTCCATATCTGGTAGGATGAAAATTACCCGCAGGGAGTGAAGTCTGCCGTTAGACGGCGATAAAATGATAAACCATTGAACAACGGACGATATTTCCGTGGTATCGCCCAGGAATGTGAAAGTCATCGACTTCCATGATAGAGAGCATCAGGAGAGTTAAAAAGATTTGTTTTAGTCGACCGTGAATCAGTTTGTCCTTCAGTTGGCGCCGAGATCGAAAGTAGCGATGGCAGGTGTTGTGACGGTATAAATGTAGTATCTTGAGAAGATTTTTTTCACGTGTGGTTAATAGTTGTCCGATGTTATCTTATATTCCATTTTAGGTTATAATTTATTTACAGTGCTTCAAAGATGTCTTCAAGGATCGCGAATTTGCTAGCCCCAGCGAGGTCAAAAGTTGCTTAGATAGGTACATAAAGGATCAAAATGTTTTGTACGTGCTTGGTTCAAGCAAGAAATCAGGCAGTGGACGCTTGAAATACGATCGTGTGAGTGTGATTTCCGTTGAGTTTACCTGTTAGGTGGTATTCCGTTGTATAACACACAAGCGATGTAAGAACGAAAGCCACGGAGTAAGACGTGTTTAGTGAGTTCAGTTCACATAATTCCCATTGCACATTTCCCGCGATACATGCTGCCAATCATGCTTCAACGTGATTAAGAGGAATACATTGTTGGTTGTTAGCTCTTTCACGTTGGAGCACAACCACGACCTAACTGCCATGCTGTATGATGCACATCCAAGGATTCGTCGACTCACAGACAGTAAAATGAACAACTCGAGACATCTTTTTGAGTGCAACACGCCAACTGCTGAGTTGAAGCAGTATGCTGCGGATGTTTATGGCAAGTATATAACTATCTTGGATATTTGCAACATCCGTCATCGGTTGAAACCGCCAGTGATAAGTAAGTGGGTTAGTGTGTACTAATGTAGCAGAAAATCTGCCACAAATCCTGGATCATATAAAGAAAAACAGCGTGCTGCGTGTCATCAGAGACGCCAACAATAGGTACACGCACATGTTTCGCACTCAGAGAGCAAGTGCAGTTATTCAGGCGGTTCCCTGACGTGGTAAACGTCGATACCACTCATGGGACCATCCGCCACAAGTAGGTCCTTCATCACTCCGCATTGGCCACTGTAGTCTAAAGCTGTATCAGTTCCTCGTTACAGACGGCATGGGCCACGGACGACCCGTAATGTACGCCTATGTACGAAGTGAGAAATACGCATCATTGCGTCATTTGTTCGAGACTTTCCGGGAGGTTATGGGGGAACACATACGTGTCAGGACGTTTGTGATGGATAAAATGGCGGCCCAAACGCGAGCAGCACGAGTAGGCTTTGGGTGCGACATTATGTTATCTTACTTCCATGTTTGGGATGCTGTGAGGAAACATGTAAGTTGTTGTAATAAAGCTTATAATCACCATCCAGACGAGTTAATTCAGAAGCCGGCATTTGTTTCATCGCATGGCTACTTGCAACAACTATGAAGAGTGAGTGATCACCTTGTCTATTCATTTCGCGGGTTCAACCGGGATGTTGCAATAATCCGGCGAACAGACCCCAGCTACATGAACTACCTCTTGTGCTGTATATAAAGCCAAAGTGGGCCATCCATACACAGTCGGATGTTGTTCATTTCGGAAATCGAACAAACAACCGTCTGGAGAATGCGAATGGGCGACTAAAGAAGCGCACTCATCCCAGAGATTATTTAGCCACGGCATTAGTAAAATTTGGTCCCACAGCAAATGGCTAATGCGGGAGTTTGAGATGCAGTGCACGGTTGCGACCACCGGGAGGTGGTCAACGTAGACGTGTACTTTAAGAATATACTCTCTCGGCTGACAACATTTGCCAGTCAGTTAGTGTTAAAGCATCTCAGGGGACGTGCTCCCCTGCTGCACTTCAAACAGTTGGACGAGTTCGAGGCAATCGTACTTTATTCAACATCAATTGGTAGCTTGCAGTAAGTCACGATGGCACACAGTATAGAGTAAACATCAGTGATGGCACGCGCGAGTGCAGTTTCTATAAGTCCATGTGGTTACCTTGTATTCATATGCTATCCGGTTTCAAAAAGCACTTCTATCCATACAGTACGTTTTTGTTAACTATAACCACATTTGCTCTAGGCCACTTCTCAATCCATCGAAGATGACAGCGATACATTTCAACTGGAATACACAATGTTGCTTCACGGTTTAGCCAAGCTGCACGATGTAAACCCCCGGACAGGAAGCCGCGTTTTCAAGGCTATCATAGCTTTCACGCACCAGTCCGTTGAAACAGCTAAGGCAGCCTTGCCACACTTAAACTTCCCCCTTCGTCCGTCGTGCAGTGCGAAACAGCCAAGGTGGGAGAAGAATGTTCAAATGTGGATGCCCTGTAGATTTTTTGGTAACCCCGTTAATACGAATGGTTATCGTTGCGATAAGGACCAGTCATTTTTCCATGTGGAGTGCATGAATGATGCTGGCATATCACACTACCCCTTCTGCATAGGGCAGTTACAACCCCCTTAGCCATGTAAGTTATTATATCATTAACTATGCATGTTCAGTTGCATCGACCGCAAGCACGGTACCAACTCCGTCGTTGAAATGAAAACACAGACCGTGGGCAGCTCCACTATTCATTGATGATAATTCTGAAGATGAGTTTCGCGTTGTTCCTTCACGCAAGCGGGTCCAAGTGGAAGTGTTCGCAAATGACAACACAAACGTCACCGGCAAACGTAAGTGATACCCCACCTAACATGTTACATACGGTTTGACTGTAGACCAGCATACACAGCAAGAGGAGGACTTCTACAGAAGCGGCACATAAAGAATGCAGCCTTCTTGAGTTCTGACGGAATAACCTAGATAATGGTGACATGTATATATAATGAAGGTATTTCGATATTTCATTATCGTGTTCTCAGTGGGGGTGCATGTAGGATGACCGTCGAACTGTTAACCCCGAATGGCTTCATGCAGTTCACTATCTCACCTCTCGTTTAATCGCTTTGCTTTCCTGAAGACACGTGATATTACATCTTATTGGTGATCAGGTAACTGAAAAATGTTACATATTTTTCGGTTGCCTTAAGGCCAAAGCAGCTGACGCCGATTACGGTGAGCAATATCTACTGTAAGCAGATCACGCCGGGTTTAGCCCGCATTATGTTTAGAAGGCATTAGCTGCGGCCTCATCTACTTAGCCACGACGCCTCAAATTTTCAGTCGTTTCTCATCGCGCGTGGGGAGGATCATTCCCACGTAGCACGACCGTCTTTCGAGTGTCTTTTGACAGTCTTTTGAGTGTCTTTTGACCGTCTTTTGTGTGTCTTTTTAGAGTCTTAACTGAACACCTCTAAGTCACTCAAAAGACGGTCGAACTGGAAATTTTTCGCAGGCCTTCTTTCGTTTCTTACACTTTTCGCCTTCTCTCTTAATCGCCACGGTTAACGATTTCGTCATGTTTTCATAGTTTATCTTAACGAAAGCTCGCCTTCACCCAGCGTATTCCATAAATCCCCCTTAGTTTGAGAAAACACCGCTTGAATGCGTTAAAAATGTAATTGACATATATGGAATGTACAAAATGCAGGATTATTTTTCCATCACGTGGTGGTTTGTCTCCGGTTCGCAGTGTCACCATCCTTTTCCGGTTCCGTATGCAATTATTAAGAATCCCGGGCAAACGCCTGAGAGTCCAAATCTGAAATAAGTGGGATATCTCAGTTAATATGGAAAATACGACCATAGATCACTGTAATGGATTCGACAGGAATATTACGCTGAGCAATGAAATAACACCCTCACTAGTCTGCGAAAACTGAGTGACCGTGCAGAGGCAAAATAAATTTTATCTCATCTAGGTCAAATATACAAGTTCTGGGAATTCAACTGAACGTTGGATAAAATGGAACACTTACTGGTCAATCGAACGTTTGCATCGCCTTCCATTCGTCTTCTTACTCTCATGACTTTGTTGCGCGTGTTTTGTACCCAACACTGTATTTTTTCTTTCACGGTGACCTGAGACACTCCAAAGTATTGATGTTTCATAACGATCTCTGTAACAACAGTTATCTGTTCGTAAACCAACTCACCAACGATGGCGGTCGCTAACGGGGTGGATGCCAAGGAGAAACGACTGTTCACTCCTCGCCAATTCATGTTCGCGGCCAAGTAATCAGTCATGGTCGACCGCATGACGTTGCCGATGCAGTCACTCAATGATTTGCCGCCCAACTTTGACAGATAGCCCACCTTGTGGAAGTGATGTAAGGGGTAAGGTAATTACCAGTAACAGGTAGTTATCGCTGTCTTTTAGTTTCAAGTTCAGCAGCTGGATATCTTCAACCGTGTGCATTGGGAAGCGCACAGGAAGAGTAGGGATTTTGCAGCTGCTTTCAGCATGTTGATAACGCAAAGCGTTCACCTACAGCCGAATAGCGTTCAATTCTTCACGTAACCGAACGTTTTGAGCAATCACGTTGTTGTTAAATCGTGAAAGCTGTTCTGTAGTTGTCACCATCATGGTTAACGCATATCATGGACAAATGAAATCGACGATTACCTTCCAGGTTGTCTAATCTCTCGGTAATAGAACACTTCGAAAGCTCCGAACTCCCTTTCTGAGACACGCATGTGAAAGTGATAGGGTTGTCATGGAAATCACTTACCTTTGTGCCGTTCGCCTCTACTGGACGAGGGTGATCGAATAGGTGGGGTTTTTATGAACAAACTGTAGAGGTGATTAGTACATTCAGAAGAAATTACCTGGTGGCAATGGGGTTGCTTGCGGCGGGGACGTATTCTACGGATGAAAGGGGTATGCGGCCTCTTGAGGGCGGTTCCCCAGACATGTCGTCCAACGGGGGTGGAGGTGGGGATTAGTCGATGTCCACAGAATAATGCTTGTTACCTGGAACACTGTCGATGTCGTCCGTGAAGTCAGACATCATCGTAGGTATTCTACGTGAAATGCGTTAAGGTGTGGGAAACATACATTTTACGCTTCCACTGTCGATTCATGGAAAGTGTGACGTCCGTCGATGGGATGTCAGAAAGCTGCTCCAGGACGCTTTCGTATCTGCATGCATTCTCGAAATCGTCTAAAAAATGTAAACGTTATCATTTTCGCTTACGGGTAATACGGTGCACTTTCACCTTGTACAGTTTACTTCCTTGTGGAGCAGGCGCTCCTTCCAGAAGCAACCTGTTATGTTGCTTCCCGCTCACTCCAGGCCACAAAGTGTAACCTGGCTTGGTAACCCAGGACTGGTGAGTAATGCCAACCGTGTTGTCGTCGAACTCGAGCACGTGATACATCTAAAATGTTGGGGCTGATCAAATGCGATTATGATTACATCGTTGTAACAGATTTCCTTACCTTCATTCAGATCATCATCTCTGCTTTCGTCCGACGTAGCACACACTTCCTGGGTTACACTGCAGCTATTTGACGTGGATGGCATTGTTGAAGTAATAGGTGAACTCTCGCAGGGGACTGCGACGGTAAGTACGTTTAAATCTTCACCGTGTTCACCTAAAGTGATTTCACCATGATCAGAAACATTAACTCACCTATGCTGTCGTTAAAAGCATCATTTAGATGCTCATTGCTACCATGGATAGCACTTTTATCCTCTCTGAAAGGATGCCAAGCACACTCCTTCTGTGCCAGCTTTATGAGACGATGGATGTTTGAACGTGAGCAACCACGCGGCCTTTTGGTATAGCGATCAGCCATGCTACAAGGTAATAATGGATAAAAATGGCCGTTCGAACACAAAAACCCGCGTCGTGTTCCATTGCATGTTGGTGTACTAAAACAAAATTCACGTGAATACCTAGCATCCTACTGACAGCATAAATCAGCAATACCAAATTTATTAATGACAATTCAGAAAACTGAAATGTCGCGAGTGAGGTAATGGAGAAATACTTGAGTTACTTGGGGAAGACACTCGAAAGACACTCAAAAGAGTGTCGACCGTCTTAGTGTGCTACTAGGGTATTAACCCAAACTTATAATCTGTTGGCACCTATTTCAAGGAATAACGAATGAAAAGTCCTTGAAAAAATGGCTTACAAGTTATACGGTGCATGTTCGTTAATCAATGGTTCCCTAGTCCCTCTATCAACCAGATCACAAACTTCAGCAATCTCGTCAACGTATTGTAACAGGCAAGCCGGACGGTTTGGCTTCGTGTACCCGATACACTCGTAAACCCACTTTGTGCAACGTGGAGACACCAGGGGACAGCGTTCCTCAGAAGTACGGGGTTCCAACGATATTCCTGTAAAAGGAGATAACAGAAACAAACGTGAGCCAAAGGCCCAGTAAGACATGCACACGACTTACACAAACGAAAACCAAAATGGCGTCAACAGCACGCCGCGTTACAATGCACCCTCCTCAGATGAACACTGTCCCCAGTGTTCCAAGGCCTACGTGAACCGGCCAGTGCCAGTGGTGTCACAGAACATTGGGTACGTGCGCAGAGGTTGCGTTGTGTGTGTGCGTACGTGAACTGTGTGTGATTGCAACGTGCGGACGCAGGGATGCCTGATCAAACCAAACTGTGATAACCAGGAGTTCGTAATGGTTCAAGCATCAGTTGGTCACGTCGACACAAGCTGACTAAAACCATCCTGGCAGGGTCGCCAAAATGTAACAGGCAAGCCGGACGTTCTGGCTTCGTGTACCCGATACACTCGTAAACCCACTTTGTGCAACGTGGAGACACCAGGGGACAGCGTTCCTCAGAAGTACGGGGTTCCAACGATATTCCTGTAAAAGGAGATAACAGAAACAAACGTGAGCCAAAGGCCCAGTAAGACATGCACACGACTTACACAAACGAAAACCAAAATGGCGTCAACAGCACGCCGCGTTACAGTATCTCGCTGTTAATTGAGCGCAAATACTTGGCGTCCTTGATGAACATCATTAGCGCATTAAAACAAACGAATTCTCACAGTATAATGGGCATATTCCATACTTTCCTAAATAACCCGTCCACAATTACTCCCACGATATTACAAACACACATATTCACGGTGAACTAGTTACAGCATACACTCCCTGCGGATAAATTTAGCATCTGCTAGCACTCACAATAATCCTGTGTTGAAAAAGTCCTTTTTTCATCATCACAGAGCTGGAAACCCGTTAAGACGCTGAAGCAAAAAACGGATAACTTTCTGTTCAAGCCGCTATTTCCAGGAAACTGAACTGTACTACGCTTTGTTCCTGAGCAATAAGTACATCAAATTCGACCGCGTCCTTCAAATATTGGCGTCTTAGCAACACCCGTCCTCCCAGCATGCCGTTGGCAAAAAAGTCCACAGACGTAAGGGTTTTACGTAGTAACCTTCTGGCGAAAACTGTAGCAACTGTAATGTAAAAATCATAGACTCTTATACGTTTATGTTATAACCGTTATCTGCGAAATTCTTTGTAGTTGCAAGTGCAAGTTCAAATTTTGTGACAACACAACTGTTGTGTTGCAGTGGCGTTTAGCTACAATCATTCTGTTCTAATCAATACACAGTAAAATACACAGACTGCACAGTCTGACAAGTCCCGTACATTGTTTGAGATATACAGGGTTCTTTATATCGATATGACGGTGACAACGTTAACGTACGTAACAACGTTGTCACTATCGTGACTGTGACAGGATTAAATGATATCTGGGAAAAATATGGTTTATTCCCCAAGTAGCAAAACGTTGCGGGGCCCGCACGGGCCACGTCGGGCAAGTGGCGGGCAGTGAGACTAGGGTCCCGCGCGATCCTCGGCAGGCCATAGAAAAAAAACCGCGAGTGAAGCTTTCAATGCGGTCCGCGAAATTCGATTCTAAATAAACGGATTCTCCTTCATTTTTGTTACGCGCTCCAGGATACTGCCGCCGCCCATAAAGAATATTTCAAGATATCCGTAAACATCGAATGTTTATTGGCTAGTTTACACAAGTTCATCGGAAACATACAGTTCGTGATGCACGTGTTCAGGAAATTTCGCCGTTGACGTTGGAGCGACTGCACCACACTTCGATGCACACTGGGGAAACCTGCAGAGGAATGCAAGGGAAATGTGTGGTGAACGTAAGTAAACAATATTAACACCAGTTTTACGGGTATCTTTGAAATTCCGTATCTCAGAAAATAATGGAGATAGAGCAAACGTGAAGCATAACAATCTTACAGCATTCCTTCTGGGCATGGCAATACAGACATTTGCTTGTTCACACTGGGTAACCTCAATATAACCTCATGAACGTGCGCAATATCCGAGAATCGGCAGAATAAACCATATTTCTATCCAGACATTTAATCTCGTCACAGTTTACTTTTTTCAAAATTTTCAGATAGTTTTTAAGTAGACCGTTTACATTTAGTGCAGGAGGCGAAGTATAAACTTTTTTAAACCAGATGGGTACGCGCTCGACCCTCGCCCACTAACAATTTTGAACGCCTTTCCTGAGGACCAGTCTGATCGTAATTCCACCAGTCATCGAACTAAAAAATGTAGTAGGTTTTGGAAACTATGTTTTTAATAATGTTTGCAAATGTGACAAACGGTTACTTCAAGCCCAGTCTGGGTCCAGCGGCTGCAACCAGGGGGAGAAAATAAAAGCGCGAGGTAAGCTCCAGATCTTTCGGAGGTATTCGAAAACGCACCAAGCAAAGAGTGCGTAGAACCTTGGAGTGCGTTAAAAAAACGTTCGAAGAAGTACAGGTTAAACGACCTTAAACAATGGAATGACAGGTGTTCATCGCCCGCAATTAATTGCACGACGGAAGAAGGCGACACCGAGTTCATATTAGGCTTCCTATAGCAGACGTACACACAATCATGCGTACAGAACAGACGGGCGAGAAAATACGGTTGAGCCGGGATCCTTAGAGAAGCCACACGATCGCAAGTTACTACACCATCCTAAGGAATGCAAGTTAATAAATATGCGTGTTCATCGCTCGATGAATCCTGTAATGGACCATGTGACTTGCGGCCATATCGGTTGCAGCTGCACTCCTGAGTGAACATCCAGCTTAGGACTCACTGATTTATTTGTTGAATTCGAGGAAGAAGGTTTTGTACTTGTATGACTCCCCAGCCTCTTGGCGTGGTTTCGTAGTTCTGTGTGGTCCAGATGTTCGACAACGCCTATTTGGGGGAAGATATCGGGTTGTCTCTCCCCACTCCCAGTCATGTGGGCTGCTCAAACAGTGAACTACCGTAATAGTTGTCGGGCATCTTTGGAGTGAACACTGGTTTGATGTGGAATAAACAGAAGTGTACAGCCGAATATTACTAGTATTCAAGATGAAATAGAGGTGAATGATGAAATAGGCCTGACGAATGGGTATAGTGTTAAGGTAATGTAGGTGGGATGATTAATATTTGTGAACATAATGATGGGAAGTAAGAGGTAAGATTGTTGGGGCCCTATTATAATGACAAAAACAAACGGACAGAGACCGACGGAGTAGCAGCCATTCATCTAACAGCTTCTTAAACGAAAATAACGACTGTGGGAGCACAGCCTTCTCTGTTAGCCTATTCCGGGAGAGACAGACAAACGCCGAAGCGGTTTTTCCTTCACTGCAAGCGACTGCGCTCTAAGACGAGTTTCTGTTGATGGTCCTGAAGACTTACAGTATCAGAAATTTGAATAAGGAATCTGTTTCTGTGAACAGGCACCCTCAGTAGTTTGGAAGTCATTATGAGATAGCCATTAGTCTTCTCTACTCTAAGAAGAACAGATGCAGTATGATCACTCACTCTTCGTACAAAATTGTTCTCAGATCTTCTCTGTCGCTGGACAATTCTAAGGTCGTGCCCATTTTTTAACATCTGGAGTGCATGTCTGCATACTGATCTCCAACAACAGCCTGATTAACTTGTTGAACAGACAATTAAAGCAGGTTACTGTGGTTTTTGTAAGCGCCCCTCTTACCATAACTAATTGGGCGCTAGCTTTTTGTGTAAGCGCAACTGTTGTGGAGAGGTCCCGCTCATTGGTGTCTGTTGATAACGTAGCGTCCCATAGGCAGTACTCTGCAAAGGTGGGATGTCGGATACGCATAACTTCAGATTTTGCCGTGTTGAGCAGCAGTTGATTATCCGTTGTTCAAGTACATATAGACTCCAGATCCCTCTGGAGAGCCCCTACTTCCTGTGCAGATCTCAAAACCCATCACACCTCCGTATCGTTGGCTTACATGAAAACGGACGAAACACCACTGACTACCAGGAGGTCGTTTACGTATAGTAGAAATAGCAGTGGACCCAGAATGAAGCTCTGTTGGACCCTAGTCGGTGCGCAGAACGGCGCTGACCGTTTCTCGTCGACTCATACAATCTGCTCGATTCGTCAGTTAATATCGTAGCCATAACCTCACTGGCATCCTTAGACCCAGTATTTGCGGTTTCTATAGAAGGATGTGGCGATTTAGTTTATCGAGCGGCTTAGTAAAATCTAACAATGGGACGTTCACCGGGAGACATTTACCTGCAACTCTCGAGACCAGCAATTTGGTAGTGTATTAGTAGTCTGTTTTAAAACCAAGCTCTTTTGGCATTAGTAGTCAGTTTGTATCAGGGTACTTCCGGATTCAGTCACCTGGATGTTTTTTGTGACTTCAGAGGCACGTTGTTAGAGCTATCTGACGGTGTTTGCCAGCGTCAGTGTTATCACCACCTTTGTATATTGGAGGCATAACACCATGTTTCCATGGTTTCGGAATTGGTTCGGTGAGATGGAAGTGTTGAAAAAAATGAGTTAGCGGTTCCGACGGGACATTTCCACACTCATTCAACAATGATTACTTTATTTCCTTCAGACCTGATGGTTTATCAAGTAGTTTGCTGCACACGAGTATGACCCCGTCAGCTGGACTATCTGTTCATTGTATGCATGAATCCACCCAGGTTGCAAGCAAATACGACAGCAAACTGAGCACACAGAATATCTGCGGTTTCAGAATTCAACCTTCAGAGACCGTTGGGGAGCGTTGAGATTGAATACAGCAGCTCTAGACTTGGTTACGGATGCCATATGATCAAAGAATTCCCTGGAGTAGTCGATGAACGACCACGCTTAGCTTATTTGATGTTCTCAGCAGTCAGAAGTTTTGACTGTTACACACTCGTTCGGAAGAATTTGGTTTGCAGGGCAAAAGCTGTCATTTCTCATAAATAAGAAGGTGTCCTACAGGGGTTTTTCCCCTTCGGAGCCCCTTACTTGTTGGTTCCACTTGAGACTCGCGGTAGGCTACATGAGAAGGAACAAGCGGGAAGTTCGCAACAATCGTGGTGGAGAGATGTGGCTAGGAATTCTCCCAATATACGTCTACCAAGCTAGCTTCGTTTATTGGTAGCCGATTGACGTTGCGAAAATATTCCTAAATCTGGCTAAATTCAGCTTTCCGAAAGCTACAGCGTGACACATCTCGAGGCGAATGGTAGTAACTTCATCGTAAAAGCGAAGCGAAATCGTCACAGATGGGACCAGAATATTGGTACTATCTCCCATGACTGTTCCGACGGATGCACGTTGTTGGGGCTGAAGAAGGGGTTGAATAGAGCCGGTAACTTTAATTCAACCAAGCTTTTACTTATGAGTCCAACTATAGACCTACCACTAATGCTCGCGATAGTGACACAGAAGTCCTAGCTGAGTTAGTTACATGTTTAAAAAAAATCTCAGTGAGGAGGATAATGTATGAGACTGAATGAATTCGTAGTGAACAAAGAAACAGATGGTAAACAGCAAGAGTGTAACACATTTGAAGAGATACGGACAACCAGACGTATGGAAAAAGAGTAACTGACGAGACAAGAGGATCAATCTTACACTCAAAATCTCCGAACGACTACAGAAGCGCCACATAATCTGGAATAGCATTCCAGTGGTCTATGACGCGCGAAGGTAGACGGGGCTCAGCTCTCACGTGATTACGAATTTTGCTTTACTTTGGAGGGTGTTCACGGAGAGCCTGCGGTTGTGGCGACTTAGATAGACCGGACGAATGCGCTGGGTTAGAATACGGCAGACGAAAATCAGATCATCCCATAGTAGTCTACTAGGTTATCATTAAATAAAGCACATGAAACACATCTCAGCCGTCACATCGTAAGATCAAATCTTGTGGTCCACAGTGAACTTGGCTGTAGTCGTAGTCACAATCTGTGGGCGTGGTTAATTATTCAGTGTACGGGGTTACTTATAAATCGGTGCACATTTATTTTAGTCTTGTACACGCATACGTGCGTGTACACGCTCAACATGAACGTGTACTGACTACAAGAGTCTCATGTCATTTGCATCGGTCGCATTACGCGTTGTATTTCTTTATGCATAGATACAGTTCAGTCTGGTGATAGTACGTATTTTTCTAAGCGATGGAAAGAAGTTTTAACAAGCATGCACACATTCTGGGTTTTCTGTGTGAAGAGAGCGACGTGTGAAGTAGTAATTTCACTGATACTCATGGAACACATCCCAAATTACCTGCTTTTTTCTGAGGCAACGTTAATCACTACTCGCTGTAGGGCCATACGTGTATAAGCTGTTGACCCATACAGCTTGTCTGCCCTGAAACTGATGGAAGTCCTTGCCCCACGTATACCAAGGCGTTAACAGTTTCTGTTGTTGCTATCTCCATGTCTTATACACTGTAATGTGTTACTTTCGTGACTGAGGAGAGTGAACGAAGTGTTAATATCTCCCAATGCATGTCTTCTAGCATTATCGGTGAAGTGGATCAGGGGAACTTAGTGTTTTAAGCAGTAACTCATCTTTAACTGTCCTGGGGGAACGAAGTCCTTGAGTAGACCCTTTGATTACCCTGCTATGGACCATGAAATTTCAAGCCTACGCCGTCCTTAATCGAGTTAATTGGACCTACACTGCGTTTATTCAGGGGCAATAAACATACTGCCTTGGGCGATTTTAAACGAGCGACTATATCACACGTTCTTTGTTTTATAGGAAACCTCAGAAGACACCTTACTAACAAGAAATATGTGCATGGTGGCTATAAAAGCACTTAACGGTTTCATAAAAACTACGTCATCACGTAACAACGCAATGACTGAATGTAATTGAATAAATTGCTTGATTTAGACTGAATAAATGATTTGTTGGACTACCATGTTCGACATGCACTAGTGTTGAACCCGTGGATTCAAGCACCTCTACTTCGCTCATAGTCTATAGTCATGCGACCGTATCCAACGATAGTCGGCACCACTAGGTGTGACGGCTGTGGTTCCATCTGGACGTGTATGGGTTGATGGTTTGGTAGTGGACAACGATGTTATATCGACTCTTGGCATTTATCGTGGACCACATCTAACTGTTGATTGTCATCTAAACCTTACTGATATTAGAGGGTAAACAGTAGGCAGACCTTGAGTATTAAGCTTTGGGACCTGCGTGGGGCCGGCGCTGGCACTGCAAAATATTTTCGGCAATATTGTTTAAGATTGTTGGAAATTAGTGGTTTATGTACAAACAATTCTAGTGTTTACGCCCAACACTTTTTAGTCTTTCCAACACCCTCGTTATTATTATTATTATTATTAACCCTCCAAAAAGTGAAAAAACGCATTTTGTGTCTTTTTACCTCAGTTTATCTTTGGAAGTGAAATCAGCTGACTTACGCAAATTTTGTTGTGGACCAGTCAGTAAGGTTTTCAGACACTGCCCCTCACTTGTCGTACATTATCACCATTTGGCAGAAAAGCAATGTGCTATAAGTTCAAAAATTTGTCTGAACGAATAGAAATTCAGCACACAGACATGCGACATACACAAGACCCTTTCTGATGTCTTTGTTGCATCATCTCTTTGTTTTGTCGTCCGCTCTCACGTCATTTCCGTATATCAGCCATACATTCTTTAGTTAATCCTTGCATTATTCTCGGCACGGAATTCCTTATTTGGATTGCAGTAGCGATCTCTGACAGGTCACTAGTGTGCAAAATCGGACAGCCTGGAAGCTTTTTGGTATTTTTATGCCACTCCTGAAAATTTGCTTATGCTTTGTGTTTCTTTCACCCTGGGTACTGTTGTTAGTCAACCCGAATAACTGCAACCACCGAGGTATCTCGTACAACATTCGTTAAAGTAAGTCACTACGGCTGCATCAGTAAATGGTCTACGTGGAACGTAGTGCACGGTTATTTGTTCTTCAGCATTATTTTCAATCATAGCGGATGATTCTCTGTTCAGCCTTTATTATGTTCCTCCCGGGTTTCTGTAGGGTAACCGGTTGAATGGCGCAAATCATGTGTAAAGTCATGGTATGCTTTCGTTTCTACTTCAGAATGGGTTTCTTCGGTAGATTACGTCAGTGTCCGAATTCCGTTCGTGCCGAGTCACTTCAGTCTCTTCGAATGCAATCGCCGTATCGCTTAGACCGTCAGCGACGTTAATTACACCACCACACAACAACCGTGTGATCTAACAATGGTCATTTGTGAATCCTTCTCATGCCAGAGGTGTGTGTGTACNGTTTTGCAAAATAAGTCGGACTTATAGCATATGTTCGAATGCATCTTGAACTTCTGGATATAGCCAAGTTTTGTAGGAAAGTTCATATATGCATGGGCAGAAGGAATGAAAAAATTCGATTGAGACAGACGTAACGTGAACTTCAGCCTTCATATGATGGAAAAGTCCTCGCCACTTAGTCTACATTTATTTGGTGGGCAGGCTTTTGTGTTGTGTTGATCCGAATAGAGTTAATGTTAAAGCTAAAACTGATTAAAAAAGATTGTCGTGCGACTTGTCTTTAGCCCTGCAGCACGGTCGGAATTAGAGGTCTGTTATTTAGTTAGTCAAAGAATGGCGGTTGACGTACTCATGACTACACAAGAATAATGCAAATATTCATTATTGATAGTAAAAATATAATTGTGACCAGTCACGGATTTGATGGTCCTCTGATATCAGTACCGTTTCGTTAAAAAGGCTGCGCATCCTTAAATTTTCTGTCAGTTGAGGGATTAAAAATCTCAATTTCATCAAGGATCGGAACGGACATTTTCAGATGAATAATTTTACCTTTTCGATAGAAAAGGGTAGGTTTTCACTAGGAATACAATGCACCGTGTGCGTGATCCTAGGATTGTACAAGTTTCCTGTGAGCGTTTCATGTCATCTAGGAGTACGTTTGTACAAACTTCCCGGGATACTATCCGCAGTAATGGGTCAACCAAGCCTGAAGACAGTTAATAAGACATCGTTTTCTGATTCAACTCACTGCATGGCGCAGTGGATGTACTCAAAGTGGCCTCAGGGTTGTGAACGATGTTGGACGTCTTACGACCGTAGTGGATAGTGTACTGACGATCACGGTTAACCGGTGAACAATCGGAGTGCTCTTCCTCGAGGTACCTCTTCTGAACTCCTCTCTCATATGCAGAGCAGTAATGCGGCAGCGATAGAAATAGGTTTTGCTCAATGCACAACGGATCGTGTCTCACTACCTATGCAGCTCTTCGCGATAATCAATGCGACACACAATCCTATACATTCTACTGCTTTTCGTCTGATTGCTCCCGTTTGGTTCGTCTGAGATTGTGGAAGTTGGACGGACCGATGCTCTAGTTCGTGTGGCCTTCCGGATCAATACAGCACACA
Organism: Paragonimus westermani; assembly: GCA_008508345.1. Taxonomy (NCBI): domain Eukaryota; kingdom Metazoa; phylum Platyhelminthes; class Trematoda; order Plagiorchiida; family Troglotrematidae; genus Paragonimus; species Paragonimus westermani. Next base: position 25,291 of record QNGE01001440.1, on the reverse strand, counting down.
AGCATGTGCACTACATCAATTTAGCAGGATAGTCTGAAATTCGTATATTCTGAGGTGTACACACAAGGTAGTTAATGAGGTGACCGTTTAATTTTAAGCACTGGTGAAATCAACCCACCTGTATCAGTTGTGGAGTCTGCATGGGATAATGTCGCCTCGTTTAAAAAAAGGCTTCCAAAGATCCATTATTTTTTAAATTTACTCTGTGCCGATTTCATTGAGAATATTACACGATTTCTTGTTTCACGACATCGTTTTCCCTGTATCGTTAACCAGCATTTTATGAGGTATCTGAGGAAGTAAGTAAACGATTCGGAAATTCTGTTGTACTCTGAATTAATTGCCCTGTAAGGCGCCACAGCTAGTGGTTAACAACCAGAAGGATACGATTGTTGTGCAGAACGGGATGTGAAAAACTCTTTTCAGTGGAGAACTATAAAATCTACACAGTAATTTGACGTCCAGTTGTAATGTAACTACTTTTATGTATGCATCTATGTATGCATTCGTGGTTCCGTCCGCCAACTTTACTCCTGTTTAGTACATAGCACAGTGAAACTAGTGAATGACTGAGTCAGACTTTGTTCACAATCAGCAACAGCGATTAGTAAACAGAGGATTACGGAGCGGAATAGTTATTTCATCATTTAGCCGCACAATAAGTTTGTCACGTTTTGGTTTATATTTACACGAACGCACAAGCCTTCTATGAACATCAGTAGGCTAAGAAACAATCTGTGCACTGCTGCTTACTACCCGTTTGCAACAGCGAGACTGGACATTGGTGTGGTGTGACGGCTTGCGCATCTGGATGGCCTGTTGGACTAAAGTGGACGGTGTGACGACCACACCGATAGTCACTCATACCAGACAGTCCAATCACAAGTCTCAACCTCCTAGTCCTCCAGGTTGGGGGTGGAGGAAGGTTGACATATTTTTCTTGAAAAATTATCAGTTCTGGTACAGTGTCACCCAACCGTTACCTTACGGCACAGGCTTTGGTTGAGAACCCTAATCTTTCTCTCTAGGTCTGGGCCTCCTGGAAGTATCTCAGCCTATGTACAACCGTGAATGCAGCAATCAACCGGTCTGTTCCGGTGTTTTCTCAAACGAAGAATGTAATACTCCGCGCGCTGGAACCTTCCCTAAAAACTGTGCCACAGGCAACCTTGAGAGGTTGAAACAGCATAACCGTTGACTGAGAAAAGGAGTGTCGATGCTCCGGTGTCTGTCGCAAAGTGAAGTTGTGATGGCCGTACTTCTCCGAGGCAGAAAAATTGTCTATTCGTTCTTCGAGTTCTTTGTGCGTTACAGAAGGTGCGACATTTTTATACACCCATGAGGTTCCTGAATACGGTAAAGTCAAAGCTACTACTCTTGTAGTTGTCACATAGTGTTCTGATACCCACAGAGAACGACGGAGTTTAGTCAGTTAGGACACCGTCTATGAAGTAAGCTGAAGGAAGACGGCGCAAACACAGCGCCTCTTCATTTCTAATGATTTCAACACCAATGCCTATTTGGTTTCTGACAGAGGAGCACTGTGACTGTGAACGTTGTCTCCATAGTCTACATTGGATTTAGTACTCTTGTCAATCGAACCACCCCCTAAAGTGAGTGGTTCTTCTGTCAAGTCGTTGCTATAAACTATGACTTTGTTGACGGCCAGTTCGACCAGGGCACAGGAAAGGCAGCGGCTGTCTGTTCCTTGGCAGGAATGTCATTTCAGTCTGCGGTCTTTATGCACATTGCTCGTGAGCTTACATTACCGTTCACGGCGGTCAGTTGACGGTTGTTCACAAGATATTTTGAACCAACAGAAATCCAATTCCGTCACATCTTCTGTGTTCCTTTGGAAGAGATCTCTTGGTAAGAGATTCGCATAACCGTTGGAATTCCTGTCCAATGCCTCCTTAGATCATTTTACTGTTAACTGTCAGTGCTATTTTTTGCTTTGTGCATTCCTTAGTAACTCAAGTTCTAGCTGGACGGATTGCTTTAGTAAGTGGACGATCTCTGAACAAACGTTAAGGCAGGACGTGCGCGAACAACGGCATGATCTGAGTCAAGGTTGTTACTTCGGAATGAAAAATAACTTCTATTGGATTTGCACTCCTGATCGCTGACGATGATAGGATCAGTTTGAGCTTATGTACGGTTTACACATAGCGGTCTCCACGTAACGCGTTGCCATCTTCTCTGCCGAAATACACATCTCGATGGATGGTTTCTGTGAGATGCGCATAGTTGCAGCAGCGAGTGATCGTCATTAGTACCTTGAATCTACACACTGAACATGTAATTCGTCCTCTTCTCATTGGGTAAGACGGCGAAGTCATGCGTTTCTGTCACCGGCAAGTACGATGATATCTGAGTGTTCCGCTTTCTCTGAAGATCAAACAGGGCGTCGTTGAGGCCGCTCTTCACATCATGTAAGCGTTTGTTCGTAAGAGAACACGTAGATGCGACAGACAAACCACGTCTTTCCTGTGTGGGTCGACAGAGCGTGACCACAATGCTTAGTCTGAATGCGCACAAACGTAGTTTGCAGAGATCTAACTGAGCAAGCTTTGCTTTGCCCTAGAGTTTGTCGTGATCCCCACTAGCTGACAGCTGGGTGTACGCTTGACCCTCGACCACTAGCAATTTAGAACACCTTTCCTGAAGAGCAATTGAAGTGTATTTTCAACAGACATGGAAACAAAATAACGTGGTAAGACTTAGAAACAGACTGTGTATATCCAACGCTGTTTGGAAATACGATAAGTAGTTTATTCTAACCTGATCTGGGACCAACAACAGCAACCAAAACAGTGGTAGAGTGGGCTCCAGATCACTCGGCGGCATTCGAAAGTGCGTCAAACAAGGAGTACTTAGAACCTTTGAGTGCGTTAAACAACGCTGTAAAATGTGCGAACGAAATGACCTTGAGGGATAAACTAATTCATGAGCCATTAGGACTTGGGAAGCATTCAGTGCCTGCAGTTGGTTGTACGACCGATGGTAGTGACACTGGGTTCGTCTCAGGCCCCATGTAGCAGGCGTACATCGAAGAATAGATACAGAACAGACAAACGGGAAAACACGATTGCAGCCAGGATCTTTGTGGAGACCACATGGTTGTTTTTCACCACACCATTCCAGCTTAACTACGATCTACGATTTCATCATCATGATGAGAGACTCTAGGAAGGAGCTACCGATCCATGGCACTGTCAAGGGGTGAATTCAAACGGACTACTCTTTGAAGCGTGTGCATGCACTTTTCAGAGATGTAGCATACATCCGGCCCCAGACTCAAAATAGCGCTCCCCAGAGGAGCTTGCCAACCTATTTGCCAGTGAGTGCGGATATTGCACGCGCCAGTTATCTTGGACTCAAGAAGTGAGGAGTAGAAGCAGGGAATGAAGAGAGCGAAAATGGACAGACCTGTCTGTCGGAACAACGATGGCTTCGAATAAATCTTGGTCGTCCATACCGCGTGAGGGATTTGCCTGGGGACTCCAACCGATGCTTCTGGACTAACCACCTAACCCGCAATGAAACATGACATTGGGTTTTCCTAGGGAACCACACCTTGGGACCGAATTAAAAGCGTGGCCTGCGAAGCGAAACGAGATGGAATTTTCTTCGGGGCTCTTTTCATAGCCGTGTGGCCCACTTGAAACTAGGTTGTTAGCTCATCCCGAGGTTGCAGTTAGTAGGAGATGTCTCTCTGGTTCTGAATGCTGTTGATGTACTTAAAGCCACCTCAGGCTTCTGAGAATTAAACTTTCTGACCGTGTTGAATAATACGCTGGCGGCCACTGCCGATCATTGGGTGGGTGCCCGTTTTCATTCTGGGCAACGTTTCACGCTCCCTTCTATCCTAGCCGAAAGAGAACACTGTTGGGACTGTGAAAATAGTTTTAATCTATACTCTTAGGATTGTCCTCCATCCAAGCGCTCTCACATAGTCAGTAGTGTGAGCGTGACTGCTTTTCGCCCGGCTTGTGCCTTCTAGTCTGTTTGTCATGGTAGTACTTGAAAGGGTCGAAGCTTAAATCAATGTAGCTCCCCATAGCACGCAAGGATGACCACAACGTCATGATGGTAGAAGGGGTTAGTTTACTGGGATTTATCTAACACTTCGTCTTCGTTAGTTGTGGCATAATCATTCATTTGCATTTTTATGAACCCAAATGGAGCGCTAACTTACCCATCATTACGTATTCTTGAAGGACTGTTTCCACTATTGAAAACTCTTGGAGGTGAGTATTTTCATGCGAGAATTTCGGCAGTCGGTACCATTGACAACCCAGGCTCACGAGTACGGCTTGATACTAAGGATGACGGTTCCGCTGTTTCTTTCCAAGAGGACATGATCCAGCATGCGAAGCCTACTATAATGACAGTAACGTTATGTATAAGCCAGATTTCCTGTCACACATCGTTTGTGTAGGATGTTCCGTCGAATTTAAATTCAGTAATTGTCTACACAAGTGTCTCCTGTATCTTGTTCTAAACGCACGATTAGCACTGATGGCATAAACTGTGTTTATGTTTTATGAGCCCAGTGTCGACATACGTGGAAGGGTCGTCAAGCTGGAGCAAAATATTCGCCTCTTCAGCTCTCACTGTAGGTAAGCCTCAGTCATCCAGTGAGTATCCCATGAATCAGTCAATTCTCAGTACTTGACCCATGTAGCATGTGGTAGGTCTCCAATGTCATTTCGTTGAAACACCGTGGGTTTTGACTTTTTCCGGCACTATTGAAGGGCAGTTTTCACCCAGAATATCTCACCAGGTTATTACCTAGATTTGTTTCCCCCCGTCTTTTCATCACATGTTTCCCCAATTCCTTGTATGTCTGGGGTCAACGTGGTGCTGCTCATCACCATTAACCATTTGTTCGTGTGTATCCTATGGTTATTTGCTACGCGCCTTCGCCCAGCTACCAGCAAAGCCCCCACGAAACATTTTATTCATCTGTAAGTCTGTAAGTAATGAAGTGTTACTGGGTGGGGGCGTTCCCATTCTAAGATTAGCGAACTGCAACGTCTTATCCCTCCATAATAGCCAAGTATGGCTGGTTCTTTGAAAGGGGGTGGCCATTATCACAGAACTGCCGTATATATCTTGTAATCTATTTCATCATCCGGTTTCGTGTCTTAAAAGAGTACTAAACTTAGAAGGGTGTGCTAAGCAGTGACCAATCATTTGTCACTTCAGTACATAAAGGACGTAGTATGGATAACTATTTAAGTGTTTTTACGGTCCGTCTGTTGGTAATAGACTAATCAGGTCATCGTCAATTGATTGACCAGTGACCTGGTTTCTCTGTCATAAGTCTGATCGATATATCGACTTGATTCTACAAGCTGTCTCTCTATATGGTTGTACCGACCTGAAGATGAATGATCAGAAACTCATTTTCGCCCAAGTCCTCATTTTACTGGTAATTGTCTTAGTAATTTCGTGGGCATCGGATACCTTATGTTGCCATGTGTTTTTATTTCCGTTTTGGACGTATTCGATTGTCTCGCGTNGTTGTTATTCTGCGGCGACGAACTGGTTTAACAGTTATAGTCCACCTGATAACCTGCCGGGATGTGGGTCATCCAACTGATGACCGATCAGATTTCAGCCAGATTCATTTTTTGCTGGCATCATTGTCTTAGTTGCACCCTCTGTGCCCATCTCGTTGCATGTCACGGCTGACTTGCACTTTGCTCATCCGAGCTTGTCATGCTCCCTTGATCGATGGTTTTCACATGTACAGGGCATATTCACTGTGCCTTGTTCATACGGAGTGGTGCAAGTGACGGCTCTCAACTGTCATGTAGTCAAACGTGAAAACGAACGCGTCCGATGGTTTTCTACTCCGAGTTCAACATACATTCGAAATCACAATTTTGTGGTCCAATCAGCTGGTATCAATATTATCTGGAGTTAGACGGCAGTCTAATTATCAAGCGAAAAATCACATTGCTGTGCGTACCTTGCCGTAATCTATGTTGGGGGTACCTACACTTTCATTTTGGCATACGCGCTTATATCAGCAAGGTCCTGACACGAGGTGTGTGCTAAGTGTGTATAAGCTCGTATGATTGGTTAGCACGGCGTTACCCCGATGAAGTAACCATATGAATGAACGGCACATATTGCATGCTTTCTGATGACTGGGGTTCATACGCCAGACCTTTGTAAGAACCGGGTGATCCTATGCGCGTAACGTTAACTAACCCCTGCTGCTTACCAAACACCGTATTAAATACATATCAACACATTATTTCAGTAAGTGTCCCGCAGATGACCGGGCTACCAAACTGTCAGTTGGCTCCAAGTCGCAATTTCGGGGACAAATAAATGCACATCGGTCAATATTCTTAACAGATCCTTCAAATATGTGGAAAAGACTGGAAGCATTTGCGTCAGAGCGTTTGAATTCATTTGTCCCCAAGTGTTCCGGTCAGCTTGTGTGACCAGGTAGCACTCTGTGCATGGCCGAAAACTGGATCTGCATACTACAAGCAAAATATAGCTTAATACGTTTTACAGTGGAGATTTTACGCATACGAGGAGCAGGTTTAGAGCATCATTGGGCGTTATTTAAGGACTGTTGTCCATCCAACACCAGTAAACCATCGGTATACTGCTGTCGGTATAAGTGATGACGTGGCACCGTTAGGTCTGGAGAACGCTTTTTGTAAATTCTGAAACTTTTCGGCCAAACTTCATTTCTGACGTGTCTGAGCCACCGGTATGCTGAGGGAAATTCATCTCCCTCGCTTTCGTTTCTACTTCAGAATGGGTTTCTTCGGTAGATTACGTCAGTGTCCGAATTCCGTTCGTGCCGAGTCACTTCAGTCTCTTCGAATGCAATCGCCGTATCGCTTAGACCGTCAGCGACGTTAATTACACCACCACACAACAACCGTGTGATCTAACAATGGTCATTTGTGAATCCTTCTCATGCCAGAGGTGTGTGTGTACTCAGGATCCAAATAACAACTTTTAATGTTTTTACTTACGTTCTTCAGTGAGAGGCTAGAACGAAACTGCCATTTGAACGCTTACCATACGTCTTTTGCCTCATATAGTCCGGGCTGTTTCATTGTGATCTAATTGTAAACAACCGTTTCATCTGATCCTCCACGCATTACGAACGGCGTGATTTGTTTTGAACAAGCCTCTTGAATAACGGTCACCGCCATTTCTGGCCTATTCTTGTTACCATGCTGTCCAGAAAAAATGCTGCTTTTGAACTATCTTTTTACTGCCGCAATATATTGATATATAACATGAGTACGTATCTTTTGTAGATGTTACTTGTTTTCGTTCCGTTTAGTGGTCTGGATCATCAAACTTCAAATTTTTAACTGCCTTGTAAACTTTTTGAGCATGTGCAAAAATTGTTCTCCAGATTGCTTAGAACTAAGGGCGCCGACCGCCTTCCTTTCGGACGAGTTGGTGTCTGGGTTATCTTGATTGTTCTCGTATGGCTTTTAGCAATCTGACACTATTTAATCTCTACCTAATGTGTCGCATTTCAGCAGACGTCATATGGTTTTATAACTTTAAAAACGAACTTTTTAGTGTGCGAGAAAAAATTATTTATGTGGCCTAGACCAGACCCTAGTTAATAACCAATTCGCTCTGTTTTCAGCCAATGCAAAGAGCGATTCCTAAAAACCCAAAGTATGAAGATATTGGCCCTACTCTTGATACCGGGGCTAGCATGTCTAAGTACCTGAAGAGAATGGAGGAACTTCGTGAAAGTAATTAGTTTTTTGCATTATTCACGAATATCCTAAAAGACTTCAGAATGCGTGACGATGAAATTTTCAAGCGTATGAAACTCTCCACTTTCGTTCAATTGATTTTACAAATCCATGAGATACGCGAGCAGTCCAGAACGATACAAACGTTCGATCACGTTTCCGAAGGTGACAACAATTTTTACATTCTTTGAACATCATTTTTATACAAGTAAAGAATGGGCATACCATCAAAGATATACAGCAGGTTTCATCGGAAGCAGGTGACATCCAGGAAGATTTTTCGGAACCTCCTCCCACTACACGTTCTACCTTGGAAAAGTGAGTCAATTTTTATAAAAAATTTACCTCAAAGATTTCTGTTACTTTTGCATTTGCTTCATGAAACTCTAATTTTAATTTTGACATTGGTCTGTAATTGTATAATGTTCCATTGGTTCTCCTACAACGCAGCATTTTTTTAATTATTCACGCTTCACATTAAAAGTACTTCAAATCATCTGTTTGTTTGCTTGTTGCGTCAGGATGACAGGTGGCAAGACTGACTTTAAGTGGTCCACTCTAGAGATTAGCCGATTTTGAGGGTTGGTAACCCAACCCTTGTATAGATTGTACACTAACATTGTGTGTATAGTTTCTAACCGGGCCATGCTGTTGATTTCCAGTGAACGCAGCCACCCTGTTTACTGCGGTCTATTCGGCAACTTAACAACAGACTGGTTCATAGAAATTCCCACATCTTTTTTCGCACGTGATCCGAACCAACGATACATTTGTTTATTTATGCCATAAGGTGTACGCTGATTTCTCTGTGTCACACCACATTTGCTTCAGTATGTTTTGCCTTATTTCCTTGTGAAAATGTTAAACATTTTGATTACAATAAACGTCACATTTGATTGCATCTTTCAGAACTCTGGTGAACTTTTTTTCGACTCCTTTCGAAAAGAGGCTCTAGATTCAAATTTTGTTGCTGTTGCAACTATTTGGTAATGCATGCTCTTGCTGCGATTTTGGTCCACCTTCTTATCGTGTAATCTAAGATTAGGAATGACTTTTTGAACGCTCAGCCATGTTCGGTCGTAAATAGCGCAAAGAGCAACGGGTTTAGTACCGTGAGGTACAGTTATTCGATAAGTGATGGCCGGTTGTTTACTCCGAGTGTCTCACAAGTATTAGACTAACCTATTGACATAATGTTGCAGCATTGCTTACGTGCGTCTGGAGACGTTCTCCATTATCAGCAATAGCGGTGTTGTTTGTTTCCTAGATATCGGTAATCTCTCGTTCGTATTCAACTTTGTCGGTAATGTTACCAATCTCTAGTCACCATTCTGTGGACCTACCAAGTAACCTAACTGTAGTAGTCACCTCTAAGTCTCACATTGACAGTTGTCCTACTTCTGTGATTGTTTCAAATTTGAAAGACTTATTAAAACGAACAGTAGCACCTTCACTTAGATTTTCTTATTTTCCTTGCATTTATGTTGGGCTCGCTGCTGATTGGCACTACCGTTCTCTTGACTCTGTTGTGGCTTCATTTGCTCTCACAGTTTGGTGCGTGGAGTTGGAGAGTACGACACTTATTCAGACATTCTACAAGGCGACAGGAAATCGCCTAGGGTGCCCAACAGAGACGCTTGTGACACAAACCATGAAACCCCTTATTTGCTGCTGGACGTGAGGGACCGTGAAGAGTTCGATGCATGTCACATTATCACAGGTAACAAACAGATTTCATTGAGCCTCACCTGTTTGTGATCGCACACCGCTTACGGGAAGTGTGCATCTTAAACTTGATCGTCGGAACAGATTCTTAACGGTTTACTGCATTACGTTACCTTCTATTCCCCTCCGGCTTATCCTGGTAATATAGGTTTTTCGTATTATCTATTTGCAAGTTCTTCATGTAGTTGCAGGAAAATAAAGCGTGACTACTGACTGCTGAATTGTTACTCTCAATCCTGTCCAGGGTTTCTTACTTTTCCAACGTGTTCCTAGGAAAACGTGCCTGCTCTGTCCACATAGTGTTCAAACGAACGTTAGACACAAATATATTTGCGTTTAAGTGTAGATTTTGACCGACTCACAAGCTTCATTTAAGGCCGTACTAGATCGTCCCTTTTATTGCGCGCTCAGCCGTATGATCCAAAACCATGAAGGAGGAAAGACATGGCAATACCACTTTATTGGAAAACCAAGTCAAGAGTCGACCACAGGGACTATAAATATATGGGACGAGACGGTTACCATATGTGGCTGACAAAACGTAAAGCAAATCGGACGAGACAATCATATGTAGCAGTCGGACGCATAGCGAATCAAATGAAACTGTCATATATGGCAGTCAGCGCGTTAGGGCAAATCACGTCACGTGGAGCACCAGAAAGCGAACGTGAGAAGCAGTCCAGATAGCTCACAGGCGTTCGACCGCACGGCTGCTAGTTGAGTGGTTAAGTGGAACCATGCCATCAGCCACTACCATACTACCCGAGAACTGGGTCGACCGATCGGTATGGCGTGATGTACCTTGGTTGCTTGTTAGGAGGTATGCCACCTAACAGACTGAACTTAAGGTTTTCCATCTGTGTGGACAAGTCAAAAGGTGGTGAATAATTATTGAGTTTTTCTCGAACCCCAAGTTTGTATTGAGCGTACGTCATCATGCTGTCGCCGTCATATATTAGTTGGTGATGGGGACGTTAATGCCTGTCTCTGTCCAGGCATATATCATACTTCCTTTCATTTCGACCGGTTTTCTTGAACAGGATTTTTCGTCCGAAATTTAGGAAATGCTGTTAACACAGGTTAGTAGTGAAACGAGCGCTTTTGTCCGGGATTCGCTGAAACCCGTTTTCCCTGATTAGTGGGTGTGCAGACCGTCAAGTCGGTGTAAGTAGGGCTATATTGTGAAAAGTTGGTTCACTCATCATCAGGCGATCGCATGAACTTGACAGGTGGACTGAACGTTTTGAAAAACCTGAACTAGACCATATAGACAACGAAATCCTACTAGTCACTTATTGTGTTCCGGACGGTTCTCTGTCGGAAGCAGAAGTGGTGCTGGAGCCTAAGTTACTACAGTGTAGCAAGCTTCCTGCATCAAGTCTGTTCCCTCGTTCCCTTTTCAAGTGTGGGGGTGGGTGGGTTAATGTCAGAACTAGCAAAACCCTTGCAGACGCCTTGGGAACCTGAATATGCACCTCCTGATTTGCAATTATTAACAGCTAAATCCGGTTTCAGAAAGGGTTCTGAAGTCCTTGTGACAACCACAGAAACGTCAGTCTGGTGTCTGTTGCGCTCAAACTACGTCAGCTGACTAAGCTCAGAGAAAGTCAGATACGTGAAGAACAAGTAGGATTCCTGCCTGGTCGAAGAGGCGTTAATCACATTTTCACCTTGCGACGGATCTTGGAGCATCGGTACTCTTGTAGACAGCCGACGGGCGTGCTCTTTTTATACTTAAAGGATGCTTTCGATTGGGTTGTTCGCAACGTTCTCCGGAACTGCCTTCTCCGCAAAGGAGTTCCACGAAAATACGTGAATCTCTTGAGATCACTGTGTGCCCTCTCTGGAAGCAGGGTGAGGGTAAACGGGCAACTGTCTAGGGAGTTCATCGTATCAAGCGGTGTGCGTCAAAGGTTTTCGATCTATCCCTTCATGTTAAATTTTTTCGTTGGTGACATTTTGGAACGTATGTTTGAAGAATCCAATGAACTCGTTATTATGCTTCTTCCTGTCGGTAGTTTGACTCATATGGAGTGTGCGGATGATTTTGTCTTACTTAGCCCCTGTGTCGAAGACATGCAGACCCGGCTGATTTGTATGGACTTTTCTTCGCACCTTCAACGTATAGTGTACTGATTCTAGACAGAGGCTTTCCCACTCTTACGTTCTTTATTTGAAACAACCGAATGGATACTGAACACTTTCACATACTTGGGTAGCACTACCTCTTCAGTGTGTAATAGTACTGATGAGAGATCACCGATAACAACAAATACACATTGTCTTTGTTAACTTATGTTATCTGTGGCGTTGAAACGAATTCCGGTTATCACTGAACAGAGAGATATAGGATGCTGTTGTACGTTCTCTTTTGATCTATGTTTCGGCGACATGGCTTGTTCGCGACGAATTTTTAAACAGACTCGTCAGATTAAACCACTGTTTTCTCTCCCACTTAGCCCGTATCCGGGCAGCACTGCCCTGTACCAGTACGAATTTGAGGACGCTCGGGATACGCGGTTAACTAGTCAGCTAGTCATGTTTCACAGCTTGCGATGGCTGTGTCGCGTACTCCATATATCAGCTGAGCGTTTACCGCACCGGGCGTTGTACAGTCATACCACCAACAGTTGAGTGAAACTGCGAGGTGGTCAACCAATGACATGGTTACGAACCAGGACAACTGACTGTTCCGTTGAGTAAAGTGGATAGATGTCGCCCGTCCAACTGTGATTCTTGTGATCGCCTCAATCGCCGGTTTGAAGCGCTGTCCGAAGTGTCATTACCTCGGCCAATGTCCTACTTGCATTCATACCATTTTCATTTCTGCTGTTTTGTCAACTTCCATCCTTTATGGTGGCTTTCCCTTAGATTATTCCTCGTCACTGTTACGATGAGCGTCTGCTTGAGTTACAACACCTAGCTAGTCTCAAGACCATTGTGAATGAATGAGCGAATGAAACCACTGTTTAGTTGTCCGAGCGGAGTGGGTGAACTGCACGTGAGGCAAATAAGCAGTCTTTGCAGACACACAGACGGACACCCCGTTTAACGTCAGAATAGTCGACCGGTCATTTGGGTGCTCTTATTTTAGACCTTCACGACTTCATTTCCGCAGGTACTATCTGACTTTTAATCTCCTTCTGAAGGGACGAAGACAACTCGGATTTTTAATCCAGTCTTGTTTGGTCATTCAGTACGCTGTATTTATTTGTTCCCATTGATCAATTCGAGCCATTTCAGTCTAGCATGGTCTTACAGCACGCATTGCTCCGATCACAGTAAGTGACTGTGAGTGAACGCGTGAGTGAATGAAATATATGGTGACATCAGATCTAAACAGTCCGCCAAATTGGGAGGAATAATCTGATGAATTTGCACTGACAAGTTGTAATGAATCTAAACATCATATGCAGTATCGCTATCGTCCCAGAATATGTTTTCTCTGTATGATTCAAATCCGCTCCACATGCGGACGGTTTCAGTTGTTAATGTGTGGGAATATTGAGGGTAACCCAAACCTGCCCTGTGAGGTGAAGGGCATTTAGGATCAGCCATCTTGTAAGTGCATGCTTGTCAGTAACTTGAATGGTAACGGTCACTCTTAATGAGACGGTGGTGCCAATAATCACTTGGGCTGCCATGCTGAACCACTCAAGACAGCCTGCGGTCATTCCAACCTACTCGTGCGTATTCCCCGAAAAACCAGTGATTATGGTTAACAGCTGTTCGCATGCTTCAGCGGCGCGCCGTATGGTCACACGCTTTACCTGTAACCCTGGCGTCTCCGTCCACTGGGCGTTTGTCATAGTGGGACAAGCGACTAGCTGGCTCACACACACAGATCGCATGATTCAACAGTGGAGCGCAGGACCACCCCATTGGAGCTCGTTATAGGTGCCGTAATGATGACTTGACAGAACTGTTGCCTTTTCCAAATCACTCCAGGTGGCATTTGGAGATGACTGCAAATGTGAGAGTCGAGCCATTCCGGATTTATTGTCACTTTAGTGCACGTGAATTGAGGGTGGTGAGGACGTTGTACCTAGAAGGCTACATGGGTAATGTCATTCTGTATGTGATGCTAAAGGACGATAAGTTGAAAAAGCTTGCGAATCCCTACTCTCAGCGTATGTTGCCACCCGTCCACTCACTGACACGTTATTCAGCCCTTAATCAAAACGGGTTGCTAACTTCCAGTCTAAGTCGTCGAGGGCAGACATGGTACACCTGTTAGCACTTAGCATGTTTTCTGGTGAGTAATCGGGGCAACTTGAGCAGCATTCACTTTTGGTTGTAGCTTCGCATTCCCTGGGGCTTTTCAACCGGCCCCTTCCGAAAACAACCGCTGGACTTTAACTCCGCTCCTACAAATGTACATGGGTGGTGTGTTTTCCTATCACGACCCTGGTTTGAGCTCCGGCCCACTTCTTCATGGTGCAGCTGTGAACGGAACGTGTTTACGACTGGGTATTACCTACAGGCTAGTGTGGTTGGGAGATTAGATCAATGGCTATTTGGCCAACTAGGTCGCCTCATGAGAGCGCGGCTCGGATTTCAAATCCCAGGCCGACGGAAGCGAACCTCGAAGGAGATGGTTTGTAAGTCTACCTGAATACGAAAGCCGTCGTCAACTGTGAATGATGCTCAACCCAACTGGTACTGTTACCCGTGAATGAGTCAGCCAACCACCATTTCAGTCGTGTCTTTCATTAGCAATTCTTCCTCTTCTGCTTTCATTCTCGCATTCAACTCATTGTCGCATTCAACTAAAATTTTAGTTGCTACCCTTCTACAGTTCCGTATACAATATCCAGAAATCGCGCTCAAACCAGCCTGCTTGTCTGCTAACTTAGTTTGCCACTCAATACGATGTACGCTCACTGCTACTTGTTCAAAGAATAGCTCGTACGATCCGTCATATCCACGGCCGCGTGCGGTTGTTCATGGATTGTCGTTCACGTCTCATGTGGTAGATTGTTTTTCAACTCTACAGCGAAGTATCATGCTGAGAAACACTTAGACAAGACTTATTTTGAATTCGTACTGTGCACCTGTATGGAACAAGCATCATCATCGAAACATCTGCCCGTAAGGGCATGAGTGGGCATCACCACAGTTATGTTGCACTGATTGGGGTATCTTCTTTAGTTGGTGGCATCCTTCGAGTCGTTCCTGGAGGAAGACCTATTTTCTTGTACTACCGTATCTGTTTATATCTCTAAAATCCTGTGCTGGATACCGCGTAGCTGACTCACGATTTGGAAATCCACGCAATTGGGATTGGTTAGCATTAGCAGTTTAAGCCGTGTGCGTACAAGCTAGCAGATACCCTTATCGTGAGTTACGAATGCAAGCGGGAGGAAAATGCATGGAAGATGGGTGGCAGCGTGATGGTATACAAGTTTACTCGTTTGATCTGTTTGCAAATTAGGGAGCTGGGTTCTATCTGCGTTCGCACGCACGGTATTTAGTCCGTTAAGCGGTCAGCCTTCGATCAGAAATGCTGACTTTGAAAGTCTGAAGGAAATTCACTATGTGAGCTAACCCTCATCATAAGCACGATCATATTTCTCGTACGGACTTAAATGCGTCGTTTGATCCCGTCACTTGGTTCAAGGAGCTTCGGACTATGAAATCTTCGAAAGAATCCAAAATAGATAGGATTTACAGCTTGTGCTTGAAAAAATATGCCACACCACTTTTCTAACTTTTTCATGCGGTTTCGTCAAGGAACAACTGGTTGATGAATGGGAAAATGACAGTATCATATCTCGATTGAAAAAGGCGCGCTGCGTTACAAACACATTATCTGCGCTATAGTTTTTAAAAGACTTTTTTTATAAAGCTGTGAGCGAAGCTATAGTCCAGCTCTTGACTCCCTTGCTGCACTGATCCAATTTGTTCCTTCTTCTTTAGTTGCCAAAAGCGAGGGTTTTCACGTATCGTTGCAGATTGAGTCCGTAAGGTAGATAGAAAGTCCCGTCTTGATTCTTCCATCATGAACTATACGCATCGTGTTTAGCTCTGTGGAGTGTCTTAAGGATTTTGGTCATCTCGTATGTTGCAACAGTTAAACGTCTGCGTTGCCACCACACTGCGCTGGTGTCTGGCAAAGTACCCATTTCTCTCCAGTTTCGACGGACCCTGTTCAGCGAATTCATTTTTGAAAGATCATTTTGATGACATTACCTTAAACAACACATTCGATTCACTCGGAGGCACAATATTTTCCGTTTGTCTTCATCCCGACTGTTTTTCTCATGTTTTTAAAACTGGCAGGATTGACCGTTTTATTTGCTCAGGAGTCGTCAGCTCACTAGTTACATTGTCAGTTCTCCCACATTTTGCATAAGTAGTGCGCGACTAACGAGTTATGCTTGTGCACCGTATTGAAGTTATCTTCTAGTTTACAATTTAATTAAACTGTAGGTCGTGTTCCTGTATTGATTGAAATTAGACGTCTGATCTGTTATGTAAAGCTTTCGGAATCGCCACGAGGTCCCCAGAAGTTGATTGCAATGACTGTACATGTTCGCAGGGGCTTTCACATTAGCTGTACTGCCCATCCAATGTTTTCGCAAGCTTCCTTGTAAAAAGCTTGAGACTATCACGAAGGTCTGTGGTCTCTGTCTCTACAGTTCACGGTATTCAGCATCATCGTTACTTCATCCCATTTCATAAACACGTTTGCGTGCTCACAACAACTTTGTAGACCAAGCTCTACCTGACTTTTCTTCTCTGTGTCTACGCTTATCACGCTTTGAACAGCAAACTAATCCAACAGATCACCGTTTGGCTTGTTCAGCTGCAAGCCGCCAACTTTCAAGGCCTTGATTACCGTGGTTCACGCGACAAAGCTAAAATATCTGTTGATGTTTTCCTTCTTTCTGCGTGATTACTCCTTGTCTTCGTCTTGTCACAGTTCAAAGAATACTTTCATTGCTTTCCTTCCACAAAGATGTGTTGTTTGATACATTCAAGTCCTCCATGTGATAACGCTGAATGTTCATCGTATGTGCATCACACGATAACTTGGCTTGACCTAAAGGTTTTCCAGGGGTCCTTTCTAATAACGGAGCATTCTTCGAGCTAATGTTTTAGAATTAAAGAAAACCATCGACACAAAAATATGGTAACAAGAGGCTCTTGAGTATTTCACACGGTTGTACATGGCTGCGTGAAGCCAAGTTTGTTTCCAGAAATATCTAGTCTCTCGAAAACATTAAGCATGGCGTATTCGAAAATGCGTATCTTGTGAATTCGACAAGAAACGGCAAGCTGTTGCTGTATTTCAATCGGGTGGCTCAGCAACCTGATTTAACAAAATTTCAGTAATTTCACGAACCACGTTAAGGTGGGGAATATCATGCTGTTTTGATACTTAGGCTGCAGAACATTTGCGAGAAAATGAATTGCCCCCACCCGCTCAATTAAAATTTCCTAAAAATAATCCTTTGTAAGTCTCCTGAATACACGGGCCAAACTAACAATGGTCTAGTGAATGTGTACTCCGTAAGTGTAAGACAGCGTGTTTCCTATTTTAGGATCAATAACAACATGTTCGATCATACCATCAAAAGAGTGAACTGTAACGTACTCAGTTTGATACCAAAGTTTTACTTTACTAACCACCGCAAGTGCTCGTGATTTTTTTATCATCCGTCTTGTCTCTCACCTTCCACATCCTGTTGTCCAAGATTGCGTGTTATTTGTTCCTTAATTATAGCTTTTAAAATTGTGTTGGTTTACCGCTGAAATTTGTCGTGAGCCCTAAGCACAAAGCACTGGGTGTTGCAACCCTTCTGTGATACTCAGAATTAGGGACTTCGAATAGCCCTAGGAATCGTACTAGAATTGAAACCTCCCACGCAAGTAATAAGAAGACCTGGTGCTGGTAGCAATGAGCAATTCTTATCCATAAATTAAGACGCCGAATTTATTGACGTATAACAGTATTAGAGAAATCACAGCCTGTCATTGGCTGATCTCATTAGCACAAGCAACATCGTAAACTGTATGTTAATTGGTGGAATACGGAACAGATGAATTGGCGAATAACGGAAGGCACAACCCTGAGACCGTTCGTCCAATCCTGATGTTGTATCTTTACCGCGATATTTGGATTGGCCGTTTGTCAGATCTTCTGTTGTGTCGGGGTTTGGATAATCGGTGAATCGAGATTTACACCACACGTTCACTGAAACTGCGATTACTCCGGCTCATCTTTCTAGTTTATGCCTTTTGGCAGTATGCGTGTCTGACGTATCGGTTTGTCGTTTGCCCCTTGGCAAAGCTGTCGTGATAAGCCGCAGACGTTAGTGACTAAAACCCAGGAGGTGAATGTGGAAAAAGACTTACATGCTGTTTTTTTAAATCGTGACGGTAGTTTGTGGCTAACGTAATGGGCTTGACAACGTCAGTTCCGATTACTCGTGGTATTCCATTTCATGGCAAATTTTTTAAATTCGGAATGCACAACGTTGAGCTGTCACTTTTTATTTATAAATTGAACTCTGTTGTCTAGTATATATTTATCTGGACTGCCATCGTGAAGGTTACCTACAGGTTGTGGTGTTGACCGGACCCAGTTAACTAAAAGCTGTTGTTCACCAGTTCGCTGTTGATCATTGTAGCCAACTGCTTACAACTTTTTCAACCCTTTTCGCGACACTCGTAGACTCGGTAATTTGCAGGTCAACCACAAATGGTTTTGTCGGTTTCAGTTTATGAGAGAATAGAGTTCACCAGATAAGGAGACTAGATTAGCCTCAATCTGCATACGACGGTCGTATACACATTATTGACAGCCCCCGTTTCCGGCGGGCTATCAGTTTGGTACTAACGGGTTTTCAGGTTTCGGATAGTTTATTACACTCTCGCACGACAGCATTTTGCACTACGTATGCAAATAGAGTTGCGTTGCAGAAATTTACATTGATTCTGCATTTCAAGACATTTTCCTGTTGTGGTTCACCTCGTATCGTTTTTTGAATGATCTCGTAATATTCATCTTCCGTTACACTGGTGTTTCTCAAGTGTCACTTTTTTTCTACAGCTCTAAACTATCCAATCGCAATGCTATCAAGAAGTATTAATTTCGAGACGCCAGAGATGCTTGCATTTCGAAATAAGCCCGGCCAAATTATCATCGTGTATGACGAAGATGAGCGTTTAGCACCCCGTGCGGCTACTACGTTGGTTCAGCGAGGTTACGCTAATCTTTACCTGCTTTCCGGTGGCCTAAAGGTGAGACCGGTATTGGTTTTTTGTTTTGCTTTGTATTCAGCCATGATCTAACCATGGCACATACAGGTTGTCCAGACTTGTGCACCCGCGTTCAGAATCCGGAGTCCGAACCGAAGGATTTATCCAATGAGCAGGCCTCCTAACTGAGTCGGGTCGGCGAACAGGCCAAACGTACCGCCGTGGCCACAGCCACGCTAGCCGCCACGGGAGCGTAAGCGTTCGACCCCATCGTCCCAGTTCATTGGCCACGGCGGTCCACGATCGATAACACAGCTGTTTGGCATACGCTTCTGTAGGCGTTTCAGCGTTTGAGAGGCGATGCTGGGGTGGCAACCGGTATGCAACGTTGGCTGCAAGTGGACGAAGTGAAAGTACGGTATTCCCCTAACGGATTGCGCCAGCACGATAATTTTCTCACTAAACGATTCGCAATAAAAAGCTTGATTCAGGATAGAAACATACTTACAAGTCACTGAAAGTTTGGAAACCAACTGCACACACTGTACGTGCAGATGACTCTGATGGCGGCTTAGTATCAATGCTTTTATTTCACCGAAGGCACATCGGAATTGTGGCCTCTGAGGTGACCACTTCGATCTGCATTCGTCTGTCTCCCTATCTGACTAACTTTTTCTTCGTTGATTTATTTTTTGTAATGCAAAGCTCGTGTGACTCCACTCCGCTAGGTGTGTCGTTCTACCGGTTCACTCAACCTGCCTGCAGTAACGAAGTTGGGGTCAAGGCCAACCAAATCATACTACAGCAGTTTACACTTTGTATGTGCGAAGTGTTTACCGCTCATATCAACCATCTCATTCAACCGGCTCCACATATGTCGCATGTTGTCTTTGAAAGATGTGACTGTGGTATTGTCAACCTCATTTTCACTATTTATCACCTTGCTGTCTGGCAAATGCTTTGCACTGAGGAAATGGGAATCTCTGAGTGCACCTTCCAGAATATCACCTGTTAAACATTCTAGAGGGATAGACGAATTCGGCCACCCCCACCGAATGTCATGTAACCATATCATCTGCCTGAAATAGAAAACTCAGGTGCGAATAGAATCTTAGAGTGCTCATGGTTGCTCGGTGGTTACGAGGCTTGGCTACCAGTTGCACATTTACGGGTTCGAGTGCAGCTTCCGATGCTTTTCTGTTAAGGTCTTGGCAACCGACAGTATTCTGCCTACCAATGATCTAGTGTGTCACTTGACTGCACACATCATGGAGTGTGGAAGTCAAACACTCAAACTGAACAGAAAGTGCAAACCGTTGGTCCCATTGAACACCAGAAAAGGAATCAGCAACTGTGTCGACGTTGCTGGATCTCAGCGACTGTGAGAAAAAGAAACGCAACAACTAAGAAGTGATAACCAGATGGTCGGTGACTTAGAAGGAGCTATCCAACCTACAAAGGTCTTATCCGGTGACTCTATGGATTTATCAAAATTCGCGGTACAACTCACTACTGTGACTTTTCGTTTCAATCGGGCATGTGCTTCCTAGGACCATTTGCTTGTTTTCAACGTGAAACCCTGGCTTTTGTTTAAAGGAAACATAGTCGTAGAGTGTAGATGGACAAGACTGATGTGCCGAAGTAAACTATTGTCAGTTATCAGTTAATTAACAGTTACCCTTTCATCAACATTTTTTCCTTCGAGGATATTCCACATCGCTGTTGAGTTGGGCGGCGGCCAGAGTCGCAGTACCTCCGGCCTGATTCAAGACCATTGTGGTGATCAGCGTGATAATATCGATGATCCCACTGTTGTTCACTAAGGTAGCTGAGTGATAACGACACCGAATACGAACTCTCACGACGTGGGTTCGGACTTCGGTCACCTCGATTTTTATCGTCTACAATTAGCAACTGCAATCTGAACAACGCAATGGTCTGTCAGCGTGCATTTGGAAGATTTCGAAATTCGCAATCAATAATTGAAATGATGGAAATCCAGCCTACGTTACTGAATCGTACTGCGTGTGCCTCCCCATGTAATGTTCATATGACTGTAATTAGGACTGCCAACGGTCGGAATAAACTGCGAGATTGCCAGCCAATGGTGTAGAGAGAGCACGAGGGCATTGACAGTTATACTGAGCAAAATTGACAGGTAACCCCCGCCAGGCTAGGGACTATGAGACCGTCCACACCACTGTTCGGAAACGTTCTCGGACTCTGTCGCGATCAGTGATGAACATTTGTCCGTACGGGTGAATTTCCATTGTTTTTGCTTACGTGTCCTCTTCATACGGTAGCGGCGGGGGCTGTGGTACCCATAGGTGCGGTCTAACGATGAAAATATATGTAATTTGGAGGCGTTCTGGCGAGGCCTAACCTCTTCATGGCCACAAACGTCTTGGTTAAAAAGAATGATTTGTGTTATAACTGGATCTACGGTCTATGGGCGCTTAAGCTGAGTGTAACAGATTATAGAAAAAAGGTTAACGACATGGCGGATAACGGCAATGGACAATGGACGACGGAGTATACACGATTAACCCGGAACTACCCAGCTAACTCAACCACCAAGGCTAACGGTTGAAGACAGGAAGGGGACTGGTCTTCAAACATAGTTTCATGTCGCTCAGTCCGACGACAACATGGTCACAAACTCGATGATATTTATAGGGTTTGTGACCAAAAAAGAATAAATGTGGAAGAATGGAATAGACAGAATTGCAGACAATGCAGCGAGACCCCAATCGGTAGACGAAGCTTGTGGGCGGGTTGCCAAAAGTAGAAACGAAAGGCCAAGAACGCTCGTGAAGGGCGGAGAAGCAAAGTTCCATGCTAACTTTGAGGGTTACTTAGGATGGTCATGTTGGGCATTTTACAATGCAAGTGAAACGATCGAGCAACCTGATCGTTGCTCACAAGCGAGAGTGGTTGAGCGTTCAGATTTGATAATTCGGTCTTACCTAATGTGAGGTCAATGGCGCAGTGGTTAACACGATTGCCTCATGATTAGAATGGCCGGAATTCAAATCCCGGCCGTGGCAAGGATATGCACTAATGACGATCTCTAATCAGAGCGAAACTCGAGTATAGTGCTTCTTTTTGAAAGAGGCTGGCTGGAAAGTCCATCTGAATGCGGAGGCCGCGATCAAAGGTGAGTGATGGTCAAATTGAAAATAAATCAAATCCCCGACTACTCATCAGTGATTTGGAGACTTCCTAGACAATATAAAGCGTCCAACAAGGATATTAATAGGTATTTAACACCATGCCACCACCGAATTGTGAGGTTGATTGGGAGCGTTGCTTTCTGATGACAGTCGCGTGACATAATCGATGGGTTGAGATGGTTCTATAATTTTTCATCCCACATGACTTGCCGACCACTGTTATATCTTATACCGCCCAGACCTCCCATTTGTCAATCTCTCCAGGCGTATCTCCGACCATGCTGTGTGCTCAACGGAAATTTCATTTCGTCGGCACTCTTTCTCACTATGGATACGTCAGACATAGTGTGACGTGTTCTAAATTCACGTATCTGAGCTCCGATTCTTGACCATCGTTAGTTCCGTCGTGTCGTAATTATCTTCCGATTAGTCGTGAACGATTTCTCCGATGTTAGGGCTTTCCAACACAGCTTACTCTATTGACATACACGGAATCAGTTGTTAAATATCAAAGATAAAAATTAATTGTTACTGGGTTATGCTTCCTCCAATCTTCCTAAAGGACTTTCAGTCACTGGTTAAAGTTTTGGGATGTTGATTAGTTTCACAGAGGCCACACTTAATCTACGTTTGTGAAAAGACAAAATTGCCAAACAATTGTTTTCTGTAGAAAGTTCATAGGCTTGGCGGATCTTATTCGGCATGTTCAGGAGTTGAAGCATTATGCAGAATACCGATCTTCGATACCAGCAGTGACAAAACTCCAAATATACGTAGGTTAACCCACTCGACTAAATTCTCAATGTTGACGATGAGCAGACTGGAAACCTACACACTTAGTTATCTCACAGAAATGGAGGTGGAAGTTTGATTGTGAATGGAGACTAGCAATGCGAGTTCCGTTCACAACTGCAGGGTTTGCACTAACATGAGCTGTATGTGTATCACTTAATCTCTTTTGGTTTTTAAATGTTCTTTTAAGTGCATTGGACATATCACTATGTTGACCTTGTGAGTACTTATTGAAGACAGCTTGTCTGTTACCGTTGTCTTCTGTCTTCTTGGGAGCTCTTCAAGCCCTACTTCTATGTCCAGATAACCGAATAACGTTGACTTGTGTTTAGCGGTCTTTGGATAAGAACAACGCCATTGTCATTGTCGCGCATACATTTTCAGTCGCTAATGACACTCCAAGTTACTGTACGCGTTTCCACTCAGGTGGCCTGGAAGCGCTTTCCCGAAGGGCTTATTGTTGGCGAAATGCCTTTGTCAGTGAGGCAAGCGTTGAAGTTGAAAACACGGGACCGGTCCAGCGGTGGCACGACCGGTATTCATAATCGTGCCAGTTCTGCATCCAGCTCAAAACATAACTGCTTGCCTGGAGCATTATCTTCGGCTCCATCCTTTGGAACCCGCGTGGTGACACCGACGTTGTACTGCAAACCCGGCAGTCGAGACACGGCAGACGGATTGGAGGACTTTCTTTCAGAAGATATTGTCAAGCTAACTTTGCAACTGGAAAACGGCATGGATGATGGTTAGTTTTTCATCTTGAAAAAATTAACGAAATACACTGAAGTATGCCAGATGTATTTGCATGTTATCATGTCTCGTCTTTTTCCCACAACTTTCCTCGTACTCGCTAGTGAACGCTACTCACAAATGATTGTTACAGGTGCGTCGAGACTAATCACTGTTTCAAAGTTGGATAGTCATGTTAACTTTCATGCTTCTTTCGACATTATCCTCTCAGGTCTCACTGCTTTCCTGCGTTAAAAAAATAACTGGTTAGGATGCTTTCGAGGACGCGTTTCACGTTGAGGATTAAGTCATTTTTGAATAAATTATCTGGTTGTTAACGCTGTGTATTTTTCGAACTGGTTCCATTGTGCTGCCGGGGAATTTTTATGTGGCATCATTGGAGGAAATCATAGTTCACTTGAACGCGACGTCTCAACGAATTGCCGATGTTTTCGCCCTCAGGCCCGCACTCGCCGTCGAGCAACAGCACTGCCACCACCTGCCCCTACTGATACACGCGTATGATGCTAATATCGGCTTGTGTTGGTGATCAGTGTGACTGCCGTTCAGTGTTGTTCGCAATGAGAAACCAATAAGCAGCCGTCGACTGTGTCTTTGGACTGCATTAACAGATTTCATGGGTTGTCACCCAACACTGACGGTGTGTAGTAGATTGCGACACCACATTGGCATGCCGACTATGTTTGTTCGATGGTTGATCGCCTGGGGTCTGTAACTTCGGCAACGCGTCGGTCGGTGCTGCTGACCAGGTCTGTCGGTGGATTGCCTACATTTTTTCTAAAATGGGCGCAAGTCCACCAAGTTAATCAAAGTGTTCAATGAGAAACGCAAATGTCGGGTTACCATCTTATGAATAGATAGAAAATGTACAGTTGCCACCGATAGCCCCAATCTACCAAGTTGGGTTGGCGTTTGGAGCGGAAAGCTCATCGAGCCGTGCTATTTGGATATTCCATTGGGCATGGTAACTAGAGACGTTGTCGTAAGGAAACCTCGATACAGCTGAGAAGCATTTATTCTTGCTCGATAGCCTGGTGGGTTTTCAAGTGTAAAGTGGGCACATCTGAAATCCATACAAGAGCCTACTCGTGGCCCGGTGGTAATGTTTGGATAATTATACTTTCGCTATACTTCTATGGTAACCAAACCAGCTGTTATGTTGGCTTATGGACGGCCGTTGGTATCCACGGTCATTGTTTCCAATCGTGACTTTCACACAAGTAACCACTATGTGACCTTATCTGTCAAGACAAGGGACAAATATTTTTCAATATTAAATATTAGGTTTGCTGTAGGTTTGTCATGCCATCGCATATTCCAGCAATGTTTACTTCACAGGATTAACGACTTTCTAACCACTGCCGGTACTTTTCTCGGTCCCAACATGTCAATACACCACCGCATAATCTACGTCTCGTCCCACAATACTTTTTAGTCGAAAGCAAAAAAATCCCTATGAAGAACAAAGCTGTGACGTCGTGATAACTTCCGACTGTAGGTTAAGGGGTGGGACATATAGTGCTTTTGTGTGTGTGCATGCAGTCGATCTCGCCCTAGGGATCAGATACGTGACCCGTGTGGGCGGGAGATGTATATGAGCCCTCGGTATTCAACCACCACTGTCCGCCAGTTAACCTGTGTGAGCAACATGACTGTTCATCAGCGTATGCATAGGAAATTTCCAAGATTTCAACCGATAGCCAAGTTAATGGAAATGTGTGGTTTATGCCGTTTTGCCCTGTATTCAGTGCAGCGTTTGCCGCGTCGTGTATTGTTTACGGCTGTTAAAATCGTCCCGCACGAGTAAGGAGAACGAGTTGGTAAGACTCAAGTACAAGATGTTTCGATTGGTTACGTGGTACAGGAATATAAAGAATGAAT